>JAAKFY010000006.1:2693278-2698278 GCA_011823955.1 Dissostichus mawsoni | reverse complement strand
ATGATATATTTTGGGCTTTTATGCTTCTGCCATAATTGTGGTCTTGTGTGTGTGCGGACTGTCACAATTTGCCACGGACAACGTCAGCGAACTAGTGCCCACTGCCCACCAGCCACGCCCCGACACATGGGGTCACGCCAATCACAAAGCTTTGATGCGTTCAAGTGCATTATTCTGGCACAGGAAGATTATGTTATAGGACATTAACGATAAAACAGAATATTGTTGTTCTATTTTTAGACACATCTCGCGATCGACTGGGAATCGGTCGATCGCGAGATTTGTCTCGACTGGTTGGGCTGAGATGAGTTTTGGTTACAATAGCCGCTTTCACACCAAGTACTTTGCCGTACTTAGCAGTGTGCGAAAAGCACACGTCCCACCGTCCGGGACGTGTTATTTACAATATCGGACAAGTAGATCTTTCAATTGACTTGTCCGGCGGACAAGTGACGTTTTTCGCCGTCATTTATTGACAAATTATTGATAAATTCAGTTTACAAAAGGCAGAAGTCATTCGCAAATTGTACGTGTCCGCCATTGTTCGTTTAGAAATGTTAGTTTCGGTTCTGCTTGTTGATTCCTAAGGAAATGCATCTCGCCGCTTTCTGTACAGTTAGAAGGGGGCGGGGCGGGGCGGGCGGGAAGTGTAGCACAGTGGCAGGGTTGGGAAGCAAAACTCGGTTCCGAGTAGGAACAAATAACAATTGTCCGGTCCCGGGATTAATAAGAGTTGTGAGGACAGGAGGCGAGCCCCGCGGAGCTCTCTCTCTCCATGCTCCGTATCAGCTGATCGCTGCATGGTGCGTCTCTCTTTGTCAAACTTTCTTATGTTCTTTCTCTAACACGTAATGAAGGTTATTAAGCGTTTTAGCTCCTATGTTGTTAATATTGACCACCATTTCCTTTAATAATAAAAATAATAATACATTTAATTTATATAGCGCTTCTCATCTGCCAAGACAAATCTCGAAGCGCTTTATGAAGTAAAGCAGCCTCCCTGTCTGTGTCCTCGCGCTGTCCTCACATCCCCGGACCCCCAGACTCGGAGGAGCACAGGGATGTCAGTATTGTTTATGAAGCAGGGTATAGAAAGTACATTATTGAAATGAAAATACTATTTATTTACTTTTACAAACAGTGAGCAGCTGGGCAGCTGCAGCATGTGTATTGCAGGACATGTGTAAGCGTGCAAGCGTCTTTGAGTTGTAGAAAAGCGCTAGGCCTATAGGCTATAAATATAATGTATTAGTATTATTATTATTATTATTAGGTTGGACATGTGTGGTTGGACTCTGTCTCACAGGCAGGTTGCAGTGTAACATCAGAGGAGACTGGGCCAATTGTACATTCTCAAACTGCACCACTTAGAACTAACCAAACAATGCAGAGATTATTTTTATATAATTGTATTCAATAACCGTAAGAAATTAAACAGTATGAAGTGATTTGTAAATAGGAATACAGATTTGACTTAATGTTTTCATAAATATATTTTTCTCCCAGTTTGTCATTATTTTTACCCTCTCAAAGAACCGGAATCGAGAACCGAAAATAACCGGAATCGAAAAGCAGAACCGGAATCGTTAAAATTCAAACGATACCCAACCCTATGTGTGATGCAGTAAAATCTTACCGCTCACTTACGTTAGCGGTGTCGTAAAAACCGTGGGAAAATGTAAAATACGATGGCGAAGAACAATTTTTGTCCATTCTGGACAAGTGAAAAATGTATTCGGACAAGTAAATTGCCAAACTCACTTGTCCATGGACAAGTACTCTCTAAAAACTTTTTCTCACACTGCTTAGTCCCGGTACTTAGTCCCCGGTACTTAGTCCCCGGTACTTAGTCCCCGGTACTTGTTCCCCCGAACTCTTTAGTCCCTGGAACTGTCCTAGTAGATCGCGTTCAAACCGGAATAAGTCCCTGAGGGAGGATTACGCAAATGAGCCGCTGACTTCACTTCTTCTTCTTCTGCTTTGGGTTTACTGGCAGGCCGCAAACAACTTCACGGCGTTTACTGCCACCCGAAGTACCGGAGTCCCCGGAGTTGGGGACTGGCTTCAGTAGAAGCTGCTTTAGTCTTCTGAGTAGATCGCCAGAACGCCGACACCTCCTCATCACTCCACCGCTCCCATGTTTTCTTTAGTGTTGCCATAAGTTAGTCTCTCTCCGTTGGTGCGCTGGGCTAATGCTAATCACAAAACTTTTCAGAGTTTTACGGGGCGTGGTTTGCAATTCGCCCAGCCAATCAGAAATCGTTAGTGTGGCCGACACACCCACGAACCATTTCCTCCCCAGGAAAGTACCACCTCTCTAGCAGGGACTATCTGGGGGTGAAAAGGTTCACGCAAACTAGGGACTAGATCCAGATCCTTTTGGTGTCAAACCAAATCTCCCCCCTATCGGCGTAGTTCGGGGGGGAAAGTACTCCGGTGTGAAAGCGCCTATTGCCTGCTTCAGTTTTGTATAGAAAGCAGCTCTAAGATCACAGCGGGGTTTCAAAAACGCCACAAGCTTTAAAGATGTCTGCTCAGTTCTCAAATCATCATCATCTTCATCATGTTCTGATAAACTGAGGTATAAAAGCTATCACACAGCAGGGGGGAACTCTTTCCTGCCTTTCTGTCAGGAACATACGTGTTTTTTGTGAAGAAGTGCATGAAAACACTTTGGTAGATTTAATGTTTTGTTTCCTTAGCTGTGTTTCTGTGTCATGCTTCCCTTAGAAAGCAGCTTTTCGATGCACAGCGAGGGGGGGGGGTACAGTACGTAAAAGCCTCGAAGCAAACCTCTCGCTGCAGGAATAAGCAGAGGTGGATTTACATTTGGAATCTCGCTGTTATCTCTGCCAGCAAACATCAAACAGGGATCTGGTTTTCCTGGAAGTGTGGCTCTCTCTCTCTCCTGTCATGCAGATAATAATAATGGTGCTGAACAGAAGCTCCGCCTCCTCATGACTAATGCACTCGGGCTGGATCTGGGTCAAAGAGCCGCTGAGATGACGCTTTCTGAAGCACTGAGCCTCAGAGAATCTCCATCTGTATTTAGAACGTGTAAAACAATAATGCAAATAATATGAAATGAAACACGAGAATTATTATACTATACAAACTTAAAGGTCTCCTATTATACTGGTTTTCATCAATATATGACAGGTCTCAAATATATCCAGAACCTGTCTCTGATTGGCTGAAACACCAAACAGATCATTGCAGCATCCCATAATCCCCTCTGTTTCAGCCCTGTTTCAAAAGTGCTGATTCTCTAAAGGCTTCTCAATTCTCTAATTTCCCCTCCTCGACTCCTCGGTCCTCCGGTAGTGACCCGGAAATGGATTTCAGCGCGCCATGTTGAAGGACATCTAATTTCTCTAAATGCACATCGAGAACCGAGCATCGAGGAGGCTCTCTGGAGGAGCTATAATCGAGGTGAGAGGAGAGAGGAGAGGAGGCTCTCTGGAGGAGCTATAACCGAGGATGGTTCCTCCGCGGATGCATATCCGGGAACGGTGGAGGCGTGACGCACGGCCGGACTTATCTCAGCCAATCACAGCTCTGCATGCATCCCCTGGATATTATTTTAGTAACTGCTTTCATCGCGATGTTTCCAGAGAGAACAGCTGGGAGGTCCAGCAGAAAGCAGAGCAGTGTGTATCATATATATCACTCAGTATAACAGGCCTACTCTCTGTGTTTGCTTTAGTTTAGTAGATATCTACAAACACAGAGTCCAGATGTTTCTAAAACCATTTAGTGCTTCAGATAAAAAAATACACAACGGCTGTAGCCTGATGATGCTTTAGGAGCTGTAGGTGTGTGTGTGTGTGTGTGTGTGTGTGTGTGTTGTACAGTGTGTAGGTGCGTGTTGTACAGTGTGTAGGTCTGTGTTGTACAGTGTGTAGGTGCGTGTTGTACAGTTTGTAGTGTGTGTGTGTGTGTGGTACAGTGTGTAGGTGTGTGTGTGGTACAGTGTGTAGGTGCGTGTGTGGTACAGTGTGTAGGTGCGTGTTGTACAGTGTGTAGGTGGTACAGTGTGTAGGTGTGTGTGTTGTACAGTGTGTAGGTGCGTGTTGTACAGTGTGTAGGTGTGTGTTGTACAGTGTGTAGTGTGTGTGTGTGGTACAGTGTGTAGGTGTGTGTGTGGTACAGTGTAGGTGCGTGTTGTACAGTGTGTAGGTGTGTGTGTGTGGTACAGTGTGTAGGTGTGTGTGTGTGTGTGGTACAGTGTGTAGGTGTGTGTGTGGTACAGTGTGTAGGTGTGTGTGTGGTAGTGTGTAGGTGCGTGTTGTACAGTGTGTAGGTGCGTGTTGTACAGTGTGTAGGTGTGTGTGGTACAGTCTGTAGGTGTGTGTGTGTGTACAGTGAGTAGGTGTGTGGTGGTACAGTGTGTAGGTGTGTGTGGTACAGTGTGTAGGTGCGTGTTGTACAGTGTGTAGGTGTGTGTGGTACAGTGTGTAGGTGTGTGTGTGGTACAGTGAGTAGGTGTGTGTGTGGTACAGTGTGTAGGTGTGTGTGTGGTACAGTGTGTAGGTGTGTGTGTGGTACAGTGTTAGGTGTGTGTGTGGTAGGGGTTTCACAACTACCATTATTTACTAGTCGACAAGTTTTTCAAATAGTAGTCGACTAGTCGACTAGTTGTTACGTCATAATAAAGACACACAAAGAGAGGTGTAAAACTGTATTTTGTATTGCAATGCATACAGTTACGTTAAACACTGTAACAAAGCAGCATTTTAATTTGGGTTACATGGCTGATTAAATAAAAAAAACAGTAACTGGACTCACCAAATCTACTGCAAAAACTCTGTTAAGAACATAAATGCAACGTAAATCCAGTGCGCATTGCGCAACACTTTACTCGCTGTCACTGTCCTCCTCGATAAGGATGTCCACCCTTCCAGGTTTTTTGGTTTGCGTTAAGGAAGACCAAAGCATCAACATGTGAGGGAAGGAGGCTTGACCGCTGTCGGTGACAGTGGTGCCTGCCAGGGAAAACA
>JAAKFY010000006.1:2678278-2688278 GCA_011823955.1 Dissostichus mawsoni | reverse complement strand
GAGTCCTCTCCTGCTGATGTTCAGGTGTATATCAGTATGTAGTGTCTCTACTTTAAAGAGTCCTCTCCTGCTGATGTTCAGGTGTATATAAGTATGTAGTGCCTCTACTTTAAAGAGTCCTCTCCTGCTGATGTTCAGGTGTATATCAGTATGTATTGTCTCTACTTTAAAGAGTCCTCTCCTGCTGATGTTCAGGTGTATATCAGTATGTAGTGCCTCTACTTTAAAGAGTCCTCTCCTGCTGATGTTCAGGTGTTTATCAGTATGTAGTGTCTCTACTTTAAAGAGTCCTCTCCTGCTGATGTTCAGGTGTATATCAGTGTGTAGTGTCTCTACTTTAAAGAGTCCTCTCACAGAAACAGGAAAGGGAAATCTCCAAAAAGCAGAACATGTCGTCTTTAAGTCTGTATAATAATCCCGGCAGCTAGTCCACGTTGCGATGACGCCAGAATTAAACTGTCTCTCGTTTGTTCCTCGAGCTTTCCGTCCATTTCTTCCTCTTCTTCCAGAATCTTTCTGTCTCTCCATCTTTGCTTCGCTCTCATCGTCTCGCTGCGTCTGTTGTTGTTAATAAACTCTTGTTTTCTATGTTTAGATCTGAAAGAGAGAGAGCTGGTGTTGGGAAACGCTTATGCTGACCTAGTTTCAACATGGGTTTAATGTTAGGATGTGAGAATGCACACACACTCCCTAATGTGAGAACATATACAAATGAATGAATTAGGGGTATTTTAAGGGGAGTGGATTCCCGTCTAAAATATATGACATTAAATGGATAAAGGAGGCGTGTGGCGCAGTGGGTTGTGCGTTGGTGTTGGGATCAGGGGAGCACAGGTTCAAACCCCACTGCAGTCAGCATGTCGTTGTGTCCCTGAGACACTTCACCCCAAAGTGCTCCTGTGGGGATTGCCCACAGTATTGAGTATGTAAGTCGCTTTGGATAAAAGCGTCTAACAAGTGACATGTAATGTAAATGCATGCAGGAAGTGTAAAGAGTTGCTACACGGATAAGCTAACTGAATGTCTGTTGAACACTTTAAAGAGAGCAGAATAGAAAGACATCAGAATCAAACTTTACCAAGTGTCTAAATGTAATGACTTTTCTCCATCACAGCTGTTACTGAAAGGCAGAGGTGGGAAGTAACTGAATACATTTACTCAAGTACTGTACTTAAGTACAATTTACAAGTATTACTTGACTATTTCCAATTTATTCTACTGTGTACTTCTATGCTACAATTCAGCTACATTTCAGAGGTACATGGTGTACTTGTACTCCACTACATGTATTTAATCCCTTTAGTTACTTCACAGATGTGGATGAATGATGTGAAATATAATCAGCTCTTAAATCAGACTTTAGTTCCACCTGGAGTAAATCCTCAAGCTACCCTGCAGTATACAAAGTCATTCAAACTAGCTGCACCTTTACCAGCTTTGAGAACACTTTAATGATCAATCATTAAAAACATATCATATATATTATTCTGAAATGGACCAATCTGCACAATGACTACTTTTACTGTCGCTACTTTCACTATATTTTGATGAGAATACTTTTCTACTTTTACTTGAGGAACATTTTGAATGCAGGACTTTTACTGCAACAGAGTATTCCTACACTCTGGTACTTCTACTTTTACTCAAGTACAAGATCTGAGTACTTCTACTTTTACTCAAGTACAATATCTGAGTACTTCTACTTTTACTCAAGTACAAGATCTGAGTACTTCTACTTTTACTCAAGTACAATATCTGAGTACTTCTACTTTTACTCAAGTACAATATCTGAGTACTTCTACTTTTACTAAGTACAAGATCTGAGTACTTCTACTTTTACTCAAGTACAAGATCTGAGTACTTCTACTTTTACTCAAGTACAATATCTGAGTACTTCTACTTTTACTAAGTACAAGATCTGAGTACTTCTACTTTTACTCAAGTACACGATCTGAGTACTTCTTTTTACTCAAGTACAATATCTGAGTACTTCTACTTTTACTCAAGTACAAGATCTGAGTACTTCTACTTTTACTCAAGTACACGATCTGAGTACTTCTACTTTTACTCAAGTACAATATCTGAGTACTTCTACTTTTACTCAAGTACAATATCTGAGTACTTCTACTTTTACAAGTACAAGATCTGAGTACTTCTACTTTTACTCAAGTACAAGATCTGAGTACTTCTACTTTTACTCAAGTACAATATCTGAGTACTTCTACTTTTACTAAGTACAAGATCTGAGTACTTCTACTTTTACTCAAGTACAAGATCTGAGTACTTCTACTTTTACTCAAGTACAAGATCTGAGTACTTCTACTTTTACTCAAGTACACGATCTGAGTACTTCTACTTTTACTCAAGTACAAGATCTGAGTACTTCTACTTTCACTCAAGTACAAGATGTGAGTACTTCTACTTTTACTCGAGTACAAGACCTGAGTACTTCTACTTTTACTCGAGTACAGATCGGAGTACTTCTACTTTTACTCGAGTACAGATCTGAGTACTTCTACTTTTACTCAAGTACAGATCTGAGTACTTCTACTTTTACTCAAGTACAAGATCTGAGTACTTCTACTTTTACTCAAGTACAAGATGTGAGTACTTCTACTTTTACTCGAGTACAAGACCTGAGTACTTCTACTTTTACTCGAGTACAGATCTGAGTACTTCTACTTTTACTCAAGTACAAGATCTGAGTACTTCTACTTTTACTCAAGTACAAGATGTGAGTACTTCTACTTTTACTAAAGTACAAGATCTGAGTACTTCTACTTTTACTCGAGTAGGATCTGAGTACTTCTACTTTTACTCAAGAACAAGATCTGAGTACTTCTACTTTACTCGAGTACAGATCTGAGTACTTCTACTTTTACTAAAGTACAAGATATGAGTACTTGTACCACCTCTGTTTAAAGGCAGTCTGCTGCAGATCTAACAAACACAGGTTAATATGCTACATGCTACATGCTACATGATACATGCTGGCTGCCAGACGTGTTATTAAATCTAAACCCTGTTTACGTCTCACTCCGGCTGTTAAATCCAGCAGCAGGAAGTCCTGCATTAGATGTGAGTGTGGTTGTGAACTGAAGGAGCTTTAGTACATGGTGGCTTTGGCAGCTTCACGGTTTGGCTTTAAAAAGCAGCTGACGTTCTCTCTGTCTCCGTCTCAAGTCTTTAGCAGAATCCAGTCAAATGATTGCAGAATTGTTCCAAACTGGAGCCGAGATGAAGGAACGCTGATGGCGATGATGATGGTGTTTTTGTTGGGGGTTATTTTGATGTTTTATCCCCTCCTCCTCTTCCTCCTCTTCCTCCTCATGCTACCATCTGAGTAACTGAAATATTTAACGGAGCTGGAGCTATTTTTGGGAACGCCTGCAGAGAGTCGCAGCTTAATGGCTCTGGATTTAAAGACTGACGCTTTCATCAAATCACACATGTTCTAGTATGCATGAATCATCATCTAGTACAAGAAAGTCCCCAAATAAGAACATCTATCTATCTACTTCACAAGCCAGCTAACGTTCGCTATTTATCTAACTAGTTGCTAACTTAATAATAACAATAATAAAATAATAATACACCTGCAGTCAGTTCTCCGATTGGGTTTGAAAAAACAAAAAGAAGATGAAGAAGAACATTTGGATTGTTACGTCATGAAAATTAAACAGATTAATGGACATTTATGAGCATAATAATGTAAACAGCTTAATGAATCCACAGCCTCAGCATTAGTGAATTAAATGCAGACGAATGAAGTGAAGCAGGTTTACAGTCTCCGTTATATATGGTACAGCTTCATGATTAATGCTTCATAATTCGAGAGAAGTGCTGAGCTTGTATTCACACTGTTGAATTATTTATTTCTGAAGTTAATTAATTAAAGGAGTTTTGACTGCAGGCGATTACTCTGTTGATGCCGTTGTTTCCTAATACAGTTATTTCATTGTAAAGCTGTGTCCATTACTCACTGATGTTGGCAGTGAAGCTCGTTGAGGAAACTCAGGGTGTTTCCAGCTCCCTGCAGTGTTTTAGGATAGAAAGACAATCATGATAAACGAGCCAGGTTTCATCATTCTAAGTAGTTTATGAGAAAATACTCAAAACAAGGTAAAGGACTGAAGCTTTGGTGGTAGGAGAAGATCCTTAAAACAATAAGACAGGTTCATGACTGTCACCACCGCTAAGCTAAAGGAGGCTAATGTTGGGCTATAAAGGAACTACAGCACGGTCACATGACTTCACGTCACCACCGCTAAGCTAAAGGTGGCTAATGTTGAGCTATAAAGGAACTACAGCACGGTCACATGACTTCACGTCACCACCGCTAAGCTAAAGGTGGCTAATGTTGAGCTATAAAGGAACTACAGCACGGTCACATGACTTCACGTCACCACCGCTAAGCTAAAGGAGGCTAATGTTGGGCTATAAAGGAACTACAGCACGGTCACATGACTTCACGTCACCACCGCTAAGCTAAAGGAGGCTAATGTTGGGCTATAAAGGAACTACAGCACGGTCACATGACTTCACGTCACCACCGCTAAGCTAAAGGAGGCTAATGTTGGGCTATAAAGGAACTACAGCACGGTCACATGACTTCACGTCACCACCGCTAAGTTAAAGGAGGCTAATGTTGGGCTATAAAGGAACTACAGCACGGTCACATGACTTCACGTCACCACCGCTAAGCTAAAGGAGGCTAATGTTGGGCTATAAAGGAACTACAGCACGGTCACATGACTTCACTTCACCACCGCTAAGCTAAAGGTGGCTAATGTTGGCTATAAAGGAACTACAGCACGGTCACATGACTTCACGTCACCACCGCTAAGCTAAAGGTGGCTAATGTTGGGCTATAAAGGAACTACAGCACGGTCACATGACTTCACGTCACCATCGCTAAGCTAAAGGAGGCTAATGTTGGGCTATAAAGGAACTACAGCACGGTCACATGACTTCCCGTCACCACCGCTAAGCTAAAGGAGGCTAATGTTGGGCTATAAAGGAACTACAGCACGGTCACATGACTTCCGTCACCACTGTATGTCAGTTATCACTATGTTAATCAAATAAGGTTTGAGCTTTAAAAGGCTGTGTGTTGTGGTTTGGTAATTAATACAAGTCTTTTGATAATTTGTTTTGCTTTTAATTAAGCAATTGATGTTGTATGGCTCACATGTCTTTATTGTTATTATACCATAATATGCACTGTTTGTGTGTGGCCCTAAATTGCTATTTTGTGTGAATTATTAGATCATTTCACCTAAATTAAATCAAATTAAATGGTGTTGATGGTTAAATTAGCTTCACATGTAGGCCTACTGAGTTCTGAACTTGCCAGTTAGATCTCTAAAGCCTTGGGGCTATGTTTGATTAATTAAACACAATATATGCACTCCACTATGCTGTTGTAGTATTTACTGTATCTGAAGCTCTTAATATGATTGCTCATATTTCAACCCATATTTTTCCCGGCCCCTTGCTTTGGATCATTTTCATCAACGGCCCCCATTCCAAGCTAATTGAACAGCCCTGCTCTATTTGGTACGGATGGATGAAGCTGGTGTCGTTGAGCAAAGCAATAGCAGTTCTTCTATAAAACGGAAGTTGTACACAAAGTTAGACGATGTGAAAGCACCCCGGTTCAGATTGATAATCTGAATATGCAACACTATAATGTTTTTGTCATCCCCCCTGTTTTCTCTTCAGATGCATTCTCTCCTTTTTTCTTCATCATATATTCCTCACCATCCTCTTCATCCTCACAGCTCAGACAGGGCGCTTCCATTAATGCTCTCTTATTTTAACGGGGATTATGGCAGATTGGATATGACTCAGTGTGTGTTTGTTTGATCTGCAGGTTGCACAGATTCAGATTCCCGTCATGCACAGATGAGCGCGCAGATGATGTTTTGTTTTTTAAAATACATGCTCGAAGTGTTTGTTCGTGTGCATGTGTGGATCGGTGAGTCATAACAATCTTAAAAGAGAGCGCTCTCAAACAGCAGGAAAGCCCTCAGTCACTTCTTCTCTGTTTGCTCAATCGGTTCAAACTTATTGACTCAAGATCGATTCCTAGAGGCCTGAAGGTCGGAGACGGTCTGTTTTCCCGCTGAAAAGGAAGTTGATTTGTCTTTGTTTAATATAAATCTCTGCGGAGACAAAGACCTCAAAAGGAAAAGAAAGAAGAAGGAGCAAGTCTGTGATAGTTTCCTTTTTCTGCAGGCGGTATAGTTACAGAGCTAGCATCTGTTAGCTTCCAACTTTATGTTGTTGTGGCTGTTTTGAGTTCTTAAGTTACTTTGTCTTTGTTAAGTATATATCCATAGTGCCGTGCAAAGACACAAACCTAAAAGTAACGAAGAAATCTAAAAGGAAAGAAGTTTTATAGTGCTTTTATAAGTCAGCAAATGTTACAGTTAGCATTCGTTAGCTTCATTCTTCATCTCTTCTTGTTCTTGCCATTTCTTTTTTAACCCTTAATATCTCAATGTTTCTAGGGAGGGGCATTATACTGCTTCAACTTCAATATTGGGATATGGAATATAATAGTTCTCTTAGATTTCTGATACCATCATATCAGATTTATCTTGCATTTAGGCAGCACATATTTCAGTTAGCATTCGTTAGCTTCTCAGTATCATGTCTTCCTCCCCTTTGTCTCTCCTTGGACGTCATGATCTCAGTATTTCTGTATTTCCTTGCAGACCTGATTGATGCAGATCTCTTTCACGTATTCTTTATATTCACCCTCTGCTTGCTTCCCATTTGTACTGTTTTCCACTGTGTCTCTGCAGATATTCACCGAAAGTCACTCACAAACATCTATTTCAGGACAAAAGGCTCAATACAAAGCACCGTGATTAAACTCACAGATTTGCACAACTCTGCAAAAATAATGAGCCGTGACTCAGAGAAAAGATAAAAAGGAAGACAAGTAAAGGTTTTAGCTTCTGCTTTAAGACAGCAGTAGAGACCGAGTGAGATTTAACAGAACTGGATGTTTAACTGGAGTAAAGAAGTGTATTCAGAAGAGATGTATTTAGCTTCGTCTCAGCTCAGCTGTCTGCCAACTCCAGCTAACATTGTATTTTTGTACAAAAGGTGTCAGAGCATTTGTTTCATTTCAAAAGCGTGCATGAATGTGTGTGTGTGTGTGTGAGTGTGTGTGTGTGAGTGTGTGTGTGTGTGTGTGTGTGTGCATGTGTGTGTCTGTCTGTGTGTGTGTGTGTGTGTTAGTGTGTGTGTGTGTGTGTGTGTGTGTGTGTGAGTGTGTGTGTGAGTGTGTGTGTGTGTGTGTGTGCATGTGTGCATGTGTGTGTCTGTGTGTGTGTGTGTGTGTTGTGGTGTGTGTGTGTGTGTGTGTGTGTGTGTGAGTGTGTGTGTGTGCATGTGTGTGTCTGTCTGTGTGTGTGTGTGGTGTGTTAGTGTGTGTGTGTGTGTGTGTGTGAGTGTGTGTGTGAGTGTGTGTGTGTGTGTGTGTGCATGTGTGTGTCTGTCTGTGTGTGTGTTAGTGTGTGTGTGTGTGTGTGTGTGTGTGTGTGCATGTTGTGTCTGTCTGTGTGTGTGTGTGTGTGTGGTGTGTGTGTGCATGTGTGTGTCTGTCTGTGTGTGTGTTAGTGTTGTGTGTGTGTGTGTGTGTGCATGTGTGTGTCTGTCTGTGTTGTGTTAGTGTGTGGTGTGTGTGTGTGTGTTTGTGTGTGGTGCATGTGTGTGTCTGTCTGTGTGTGTGTGTGTGTGTGTGTGTGCATGTGTGTGTCTGTCTGTGTGTGTGTGTGTGTGTGTGTCTGACAGAGGGATCTATAACCAGAACTAGGAGCCTCTTCCGTTAAAAGGTATTGATCGGCCCTCCTCTCTGGGGGGTCTCGGGTTCTCTAAATCGTTACTGTATGGAGACAGGAGGGAGACGGGGTCATGTGATTGGTTGATGGAGGAAGGAGATTGAGGTCATGTTACAGAGTGAAGGAGAAAGATGGAGTTTGAAAGTGAGCTGGGAGGAGGAAGTGGTGCTGATGGGAGAAATGTAACACTTCAGTTTGAAAAGCACAGCGTTTGTCCTTCAGCAGAATCAAAACACATCACTGACTGTACTTTAAAGAGTCCTCTCCTGCTGATGTTCAGGTGTATATCAGTATGTAGTCCTACTTTTAAAGAGTCCTCTCCGCTGATGTCAGTGTTATCAGTATGTAGTGTCTCTACTTTAAGAGTCCTCTCCTGCTGATGTTCAGGTGTATATCAGTATGTAGTGTCTCTACTTTAAAGAGTCCACTCCTGCTGATGTTCAGGTGTATATCAGTATGTAGTTTCTCTACTTTAAAGAGTCCTCTCCTGCTGATGTTCAGGTGTATATCAGTATGTAGTGTCTCTACTTTAAAGAGTCCTCTCCTGCTGATGTTCAGGTGTATATCAGTATGTAGTGTCTCTACTTTAAAGAGTCCTCTCCTGCTGATGTTCAGGTGTATATCAGTATGTAGTTTTCTACTTTAAAGAGTCCTCTCCTGCTGATGTTCAGGTGTATATCAGTATGTAGTGTCTCTACTTTAAAGAGTCCTCTCCTGCTGATGTTCAGGTGTATATCAGTATATAGTGTCTCTACTTTAAAGAGTCCTCTCCTGCTGATGTTCAGGTGTATATCAGTATGTAGTGTCTCTACTTTAAAGAGTCCTCTCCTGCTGATGATCAGGTGTATATCAGTAGTGTCTCTACTTTAAAGAGTCCTCTCCTGCTGATGATCAGGTGTATATCAGAATGTAGTGTCTCTACTTTAAAGAGTCCGGACCAGCAGAACTAAATGTTGGAGGACGTTGTCTTATCTCTCAGCCTCAGGAGAGTTTAATTTCATGCCCTGGAAATCAGTTTTGAATGGAGAACATAAGAAGCACAGATCTGATGTTCGCTGCAGGAAACTCTGTGATCAAATCTGAACTCCGACCTTTCACTGGAGATAAGATCAGAAAAGACCCGGGACATTAGAGACGTATAGCAAAACAAAGAGGAAGGAAATATAACCGGAGATTCTGAGAGGGAGGGAGGAATACGTTTATTTACATTACTATGACACTAATTTGGCAAAGAAGATAATAATTGTGTTTTTTCACACTCTCACACACTCTCACACACTCTCACACTCTCTCACACTCTCACACACCCTCCAACACTCTCACACACCCTCACACACTCTCAAACACACACAAATCAAAGCGATCATAAATGACCAAACCTTCTCTTCTGATATCTCCTGATGTGACTCTGATGATGGCGGTGTGTGTGTGTGTGTGTGTGTGTGTTTGTGTGTGTGTGTCTATATCAGTGGCGCACCGTGTCTATCACAACTGGACCTTCTGTAGACACACACCCCCCCCTCCGTCTTTTCACTGAAGTGTCTTGAAAAGGGTACTCACAACAATTCCGCAACAACTTCCTCTTCACCTGCTGCACTTGCCATTTCAACGTTAAAAAACAATAAAACTGCATGAATTGCTTCGTCGCATTCATCTAGATCCTCTGTCTCGAGCCAGTTAACTAGCGGGCCTTCGAGAGGACCCTGGAACCGAGGGAAACTCTGAAGAATACGCCCATTGGCTACAAATCAATATATGATTGGTTGATCAAACTGTCAGTCCAAACGTACGCTCTCCTTCAGTGTAAGGGCAGGGCATTCTATCAAGGATATAGAATACCTTGTTGAAGGATATTCTACCCAGAGACCCAGACAAGATCTGATTGGTTGCTTTCTTTCTAACACAAAACCACTGAAATGCGTAGTGCATGGTCGAGAAGGACAAACAAATCAACGTAACACTGTAATATTACAGATCAACAACACAGATACCATTCTCATTTATTCATTTTATATACATTTTATTTATATAATTAAATCGATTTTTTGTTTGTTTTATCTGAGTGTTCCAGGGTATTCTCTGAATACCTTGAAGGCCCTGACGGTTCGCCACTGGTCTATATATATATTATTTATATATTTAAA
>JAAKFY010000006.1:2582105-2677278 GCA_011823955.1 Dissostichus mawsoni | reverse complement strand
GCTATCGAGACACAGACACAAGGCTATCGAGACCACAAGACTATCGAGACACAAGGCTAACGAGACACAAGGCTAACAAGACACAAGGCTATCGAGACACAAGACTATCGAGACACAAGCTAACGAGACACAAGGCTAACAAGACACAAGGCTATCGAGACACAAGGCTAACGAGACACAAGGCTATCGAGACACAAGACACAAGGCTATCGAGACACAAGACTATCGAGACACAAGGCTAACGAGACACAAGGCTAACAAGACACAAGGCTATCGAGACACAAGACTATCGAGACACCAAGGCTAACGAGACACAAGGCTAACAAACACAAGGCTATCGAGACACAAGCTAACGAGACACAAGGCTATCGAGACACAAGGCTACGAGACACAAGACACAAGGCTATCGAGACACAAGACACAAGGCTATCGAGACACAAGACACAAGGCTATCGAGACACAAGACACACGGCTATCGAGACACAAGGCTATCGAGACACAAGACACAAGGCTATCGAGACACAACTATCGAGCCACAAGGCTAATGAGACAAAAGGCTATCGAGACACAAGGCTAATGAGACACAAGGCTAACGAGACACAAGGCTATCGAGCCACAAGGCTAAAGACAAAAGGCTATCGAGACACAAGGCTAACGAGACACAAGGCTAACGAGACACAAGGCTATCGAGCCACAAGGCTAATGGACAAAAGGCTATCGAGACACAAGGCTAACGAGACACAAGGCTAACAAGACACAAGGCTATCGAGCCACAAGGCTAACGAGACAAAAGGCTATCGAGACACAAGGCTAACGAGACAAAGGCTAACAAGACACAAGGCTATCGAGACACAAGGCTATCGAGACACAAGGCTAACGAGACACAAGGCTAACAAGACACACGGCTATCGAGACACAAGGCTATCGAGACACAAGACACAGGCTATCGAGACACAAGGCTATCGAGACACAAGGCTAATGAGACACAAGGCTAACAAGACACAAGGCTATCGAGACACAAGGCTAACGAGACACAAGGCTATCGAGACAAAAGGCTAACGACACAAGGCTATCGAGACAAAAGGCTAACGAGACACAAGGCTATCGAGACAAAAGGCTAACGAGACACATGGCTATCGAGACACAAGGCTAACGAGACACAAGGCTATCGAGACAAAAGGCTAACGAGACACAAGGCTATCGAGACACAAGGCTATCGAGACAAAAGGCTAACGAGACACAAGGCTAACGAGACACAAGGCTATCGAGACACAAGGCTATCGAGACACAAGGCTAACGAGACACAAGGCTAACGAGACACACGGCTATCGAGACACAAGGCTATCGAGACACAAGGCTATCGAGACACAAGGCTATCGAGACACAAGGCTAAGGAGACACAAGGCTAACGAGACACAAGGCTAACAAGACACAAGGCTAACGAGACACAAGGCTAACAAGACACACGGCTATCGAGACACAAGGCTATCGAGACACAAGACACAAGGCTATCGAGACACAAGGCTATCGAGACACAAGGCTAATGAGACACAAGGCTAACAAGACACAAGGCTATCGAGACACATGGCTATCGAGACACAAGGCTAACGAGACACAAGGCTATCGAGACAAAAGGCTATCGAGACACAAGGCTAACGAGACACAAGGCTAACAAGACACAAGGCTATCGAGACACAAGGCTAACGAGACACAAGGCTATCGAGCCACAAGGCTATCGAGACACAAGGCTATCGAGACACAAGGCTAACGAGACACAAGGCTAACGAGACACAAGGCTATCGAGACACAACACAAGGCTATCGAGACACAAGGCTATCGAGACACAAGGCTATCGAGACACAAGGCTAACGAGACACAAGGCTATCGAGACACAAGGCTATCGAGACACAAGACACAAGGCTATCGAGACACAAGGCTAACGAGACACAAGGCTATCGAGAGACGAGACACAAGGCTATCGAGAGACAAGACACAAGGCTATCGAGACACAAGGCTATCGAGACACAAGGCTATCGTGACACAAGGCTAACGAGACACAAGCTATCGAGACACAAGACACACGGCTATCGAGACAGGCTATCGAGACACAAGGCTATCGAGACACAAGGCTATCGAGACACAAGGCTATCGAGACACAAGACACAAGGCTATCGAGACACAAGGCTATCGAGACACAAGGCTATCGAGACACAAGACACAAGGCTAACGAGACACAAGGCTATCGAGACACAAGACACAAGGCTATCGTGACACAAGGCTATCGAGACACAAGACACAAGGCTATCGAGACACAAGACACAAGGCTATCGAGACACAAGACACAAGGCTATCGAGACACAAGACTATCGAGACACAAGGCTAACGAGACACAAGACACAAGGCTATCGAGACACAAGGCTATCGAGACACAAGGCTATCGAGAGACAAGGCTAACGAGACACAAGGCTATCGTGACACAAGGCTAACGAGACACAAGGCTAACGAGACACAAGGCTATCGAGACACAAGGCTAACGAGACACAAGGCTAACGAGACACAAGGCTATCGAGAGACAAGGCTAACGAGACACAAGGCTATCGTGACACAAGGCTAACGAGACACAAGGCTAACGAGACACAAGGCTATCGAGACACAAGGCTAACGAGACACAAGGCTATCGAGACACAAGGCTATCGTGACACAAGGCTAACGAGACACAAGGCTAACGAGACACAAGGCTATCGAGACACAAGGCTAACGAAACACAAGGCTAACGAGACACAAGGCTATCGAGACACAAGGCTAACGAGACACAAGGCTAACGAGACACAAGGCTATCGAGACATAAGACACAAGGCTATCGAGACACAAGGCTATCGAGACACAAGGCTAACGAGACACAAGGCTATCGAGACACAAGGCTATCGAGACACAAGGCTAACGAGACACAAGGCTATCGAGACATAAGACACAAGGCTATCGAGACAGAAGGCTATCGAGACACAAGACACAAGGCTAACGAGACACAAGGCTATCGAGACATAAGACACAAGGCTATCGAGACACAAGGCTATCGAGACACAAGGCTATCGAGACACAAGGCTATCGAGACACAAGGCTAACGAGACACAAGGCTATCGAGACACAAGGCTATCGAGACACAAGACACAAGGCTATCGAGACACAAGGCTAACGAGACACAAGGCTATCGAGACACAAGACACAAGGCTAACGAGACACAAGGCTATCGAGACACAAGACACACGGCTATCGAGACAAGGCTATCGAGACACAAGGCTATCGAGACACAAGGCTATCGAGACACAAGGCTATCGAGACACAAGACACAAGGCTATCGAGACACAAGGCTATCGAGACACAAGGCTATCGAGACACACGGCTATCGAGACACAAGACACAAGGCTATCGAGACACAAGGCTATCGAGACACAAGGCTATCGTGACACACACGGCTATCGAGACACAAGGCTAACGAGACACAAGGCTATCGAGACACAAGGCTAACGAGACACAAGGCTATCGAGACACAAGGCTAACGAGACACAAGGCTATCGAGACACAAGGCTAACGAGACACAAGGCTATCGAGACACAAGGCTAACTAGACACAAGACACAAGGCTATCGAGACACAAGGCTATCGAGACACAAGGCTATCGAGACACAAGGCTATTGGGACACAAGGCTAACGAGACACAAGGCTAACGAGACACAAGGCTATCAGGACACAAGGCTAACGAGACACAAGGCTAACAAGACACAAGGCTAACAAGACACAAGACTATCGAGACACAAGGCTATCGAGACACAAGGCTAACGAGACACAAGGCTATCGAGACACACGGCTATCGAGACACAAGGCTATCGAGACACAAGGCTAACGAGACACACGGCTAACGAGACACAAGACACAAGACTATCGAGACACAAGGCTATCGAGACACAAGGCTATCGAGACACACGGCTATCGAGACACAAGGCTATCGAGACACAAGGCTAACGAGACACAAGGCTATCGAGACACAAGGCTAACGAGACACAAGACACAAGACTATCGAGACACAAGGCTAACGAGACACAAGGCTAACGAGACACAAGGCTAACGAGACACAAGACACAAGACTATCGAGACACAAGGCTATCGAGACACAAGGCTATCGGGACACAAGGCTAACGAGACACAAGGCTAACGAGACACAAGGCTAACAAGACACAAGGCTATCGGGACACAAGGCTAACAAGACACAAGACTATCGAGACACAAGGCTATCGGGACACAAGGCTAACGAGACACAAGGCTAACGAGACACAAGGCTATCGAGACACAAGGCTATCGGGACACAAGGCTAACGAGACACAAGGCTAACAAGACACAAGGCTATCGGGACACAAGGCTAACGAGACACAAGGCTAACGAGACACAAGGCTATCGAGACACAAGGCTATCGGGACACAAGGCTAACGAGACACAAGGCTATCGAGACACAAGGCTAACAAGACACAAGGCTATCGGGACACAAGGCTAACGAGACACAAGGCTAACGAGACACAAGGCTATCGAGACACAAGGCTATCGGGACACAAGGCTATCGGGACACAAGGCTAACGAGACACAAGGCTATCGAGACACAAGGCTATCGGGACACAAGGCTAACGAGACACAAGGCTATCGAGACACAAGGCTATCGGGACACAAGGCTAACGAGACACAAGGCTATCGAGACACAAGGCTATCGGGACACAAGGCTATCGGGACACAAGGCTATCGGGACACAAGGCTATCGGACACAAGGCTAACGAGACACAAGGCTAACGAGACACAAGGCTATCGAGACACAAGGCTATCGAGACACAAGGCTATCGGGACACAAGGCTAACGAGACACAAGGCTATCGGGACACAAGGCTATCGAGACACAAGGCTAACGAGACACAAGGCTATCGGGACACAAGGCTATCGAGACACAAGGCTATCGAGACACAAGGCTATCGAGACACAAGGCTAACGAGACACAAGGCTATCGGGACACAAGGCTATCGAGACACAAGGCTAACGAGACACAAGGCTATCGGGACACAAGGCTATCGAGACACAAGGCTATCGGGACACAAGGCTAACGAGACACAAGACTATCGGGACACAAGGCTATCGAGACACAAGGCTAACGAGACACAAGGCTATCGAGACACAAGGCTATCGGGACACAAGGCTAACGAGACACAAGGCTATCGGGACACAAGGCTATCGAGACACAAGGCTATCGAGACACAAGGCTAACGAGACACAAGGCTATCGGGACACAAGGCTATCGAGACACAAGGCTAACGAGACACAAGGCTATCGAGACACAAGGCTATCGAGACACAAGGCTATCGGGACACAAGGCTAACGAGACACAAGGCTATCGGGACACAAGGCTAACGAGACACAAGGCTATCGAGACACAAGGCTATCGAGACACAAGGCTATCGGGACACAAGGCTAACGAGACACAAGACTATCGGGACACAAGGCTATCGAGACACAAGGCTATCGGGACACAAGGCTAACGAGACACAAGGCTAACGAGACACAAGGCTAACGAGACACAAGGCTATCGAGACACAAGGCTAACAAGACACAAGGCTATCGGACACAAGGCTAACGAGACACAAGGCTAACGAGACACAAGGCTATCGAGACACAAGGCTATCGAGACACAAGGCCAACGAGACACAAGGCCAACGAGACACAAGGCTATCGAGACACAAGGCCAACGAGACACAAGGCCAACGAGACACAAGGCCAACGAGACACAAGGCCAACGAGACACAAGGCCAACGAGACCAAGGCTATCGAGACACAAGGCTATCGGGACACAAGGCTATCGGGACACAAGGCTATCGAGACACAAGGCTAACGAGACACAAGGCCAACGAGACACAAGGCCAACGAGACACAAGGCCAACGAGACACAAGGCCAACGAGACACAAGGCCAACGAGACACAAGCTATCGAGACACAAGGCTATCGAGACACAAGGCCAACGAGACACAAGGCCAACGAGACACAAGGCCAACGAGACACAAGGCCAACGAGACACAAGGCTATCGGGACACAAGGCTATCGGGACACAAGGCTATCGGGACACACAAGGCTATCGAGACACAAGGCTAACGAGACACAAGGCTATCGAGACACAAGGCTATCGGGACACAAGGCTAACGAGACACAAGGCTATCGAGACACAAGGCTAACGAGATGCTGCCGTATCCAAAGTGACCATCGAGCGCATGCACTAATAATAATAATACATTTTTTATAGCGCTTTTCCTAATGCTCAAAGACGCTTTACATAAAATCTGAACAGAATCAGCACAAAGGAAACCAAAAACACAAACAGTCCTAATCCAAGTGTAAAGTATGGGGTTGTTGATCAGGGTTGTGCTGGCCTTTGGAAAATGCTGAGTAATTCTCTATATATACTCAGACATACAGTATGTAATGAGGATAATGTGTAAACAGTTGCTGCTCAGGTATTATAGAAGTGTAAATAACATTGATAAATATATTTTCCGTTTATTTCCCACTGTTTAGCTTAGCACAGGCTGCAAGCAGGGGGAAACTGTTAGCTTAGCACAAAGGCTGCAATCAGGGGGAAACTGTTAGCTTAGCACAAAGGCTGCAAGCAGGGGGAAACTGTTAGCTTAGCACAAAGGCTGCAAGCAGGGGAAACTGTTAGCTTAGCACAAAGGCTGCAAGCAGGGGGAAACTGTTAGCTTAGCACAAAGGCTGCAAGCAGGGGGAAACTGTTAGCTTAGCACAAAGGCTGCAAGCAGGGGGAAACTGTTAGCTTAGCACAAAGGCTGCAATCAGGGGGAAACCGTTAGCTTAGCAGAAAGGTGCAAGCAGGGGGAAACTGTTAGCTTAGCACAAAGGCTGCAAGCAGGGGAAACTGTTAGCTTAACACAAAGGCTGCAAGCAGGGGGAAACTGTTAGCTTAGCAAAAAGGCTGCAAGCAGGGGAAACTGTTAGCTTAGCACAAAGGCTGCAAGCATGGGGAAACTGTTAGCTTAGCACAAAGGCTGCAAGCAGGGGAAACTGTTAGCTTAGCACAAAGGCTGCAAGCATGGGGAAACTGTTAGCTTAGCATAGGCGCAGGTGTGAACAGGTGTCTGTTTGAGAGTCAAGCCAATGAAGTTGTAGTATTTCCATTACTCAGCTGAACCGTAACTCAAAGCCCCGACTGGAGAAAAAAAGAGGATTTAATAAATGTCAGAGATTCATATATTAAACAGCTTTAACAACCAAATATGTCCTCTCTGATTGGCTCACAGTTCTCTCTCTGATTGGCTCACAGTTATCCTTTCTGATTGGCTTACAGTTCTCCTGTCTGATTGGCTTACAGCTCTCCTAAATGATTGTCCCAAAGTTCTCCTCTCTGATTGGCTCGACGATGTCCTCTCTGATCTCGGGTCACAGTTCTCCTCTCTGATTGGCTGACAGCTCTCCTATCTGATCGGCCCACAGTTCTCCTCTCTGATTGGCCCACAGTTCCCCTCTCCCATTGGCTCACAGATGTCATCTCTGTTTCGCTCACAGATGTCCTCTCTGATTGGCTCACAACACACCTATGACATCAGCTGACTGTTCAGCAGTGGCAATACAGAGAAAAGAGAGAGACTCCGCTCCTTCTCTGTGACGATGTCATCACCTGGTCTTGCTCTGATTGGCTGTAGCCTCACAGGGGGCGGGGTTAATGGTGTTTGGAGGCAGGTGAGTGTGTGTGATGTCAGCCAGCAAAAAGCCTTAGAGCTGCTAGATCTCTAATGTCGCCCCTCAGATTGTATAGAAGTCTATGAGGAAATGTTCCTACTTCTCTCTCTCTTTATTACCTCAGATTGTATAGAAGTCTATGAGGAAATGTTCATACTTCTCTCTTTATTACCTCAGATTGTATAGAAGTCTATGAGGAAATGTTCATACTTCTCTCTCTCTTTATTACCTCAGATTGTAGAGAAGTCTATGAGGAAATGTTCCTACTTCTCTCTCTTTATTACCTCAGATTGTAGAGAAGTCTATGAGGAAATGTTCCTACTTCTCTCTCTCTTTATTACCTCAGATTGTATAGAAGTCATGAGGAAATGTTCCTACTTCTCTCTCTCTTTATTACCTCAGATTGTAGAGAAGTCTATGAGGAAATGTTCATACTTCTCTCTTTATTACCTCAGATTGTATAGAAGTCTATGAGGAAATGTTCCTACTTCTCTCTCTCTTTATTACCTCAGATTGTAGAGAAGTCTATGAGGAAATGTTCCTACTTCTCTCTCTCTTTATTACCTCAGATTGTATAGAAGTCTATGAGGAAATGTTCCTACTTCTCTCTCTCTTTATTACCTCAGATTGTAGAAGTCTATGAGGAAATGTTCCTACTTCTCTCTCTCTTTATTACCTCAGATTGTAGAGAAGTCTATGAGGAAATGTTCCTACTTCTCTCTCTCTTTATTACCTCAGATTGTATAGAAGTCTATGAGGAAATGTTCCTCCTTCTCTCTCTCTTTATTACCTCAGATTGTATAGAAGTCTATGAGGAAATGTTCCTACTTCTCTCTCTCTCTTTATTACCTCAGATTGTATAGAAGTCTATGAGGAAATGTTCCTCCTTCTCTCTCTCTTTATTACCTCAGATTGTATAGAAGTCTATGAGGAAATGTTCCTACTTCTCTCTCTCTCTTTATTACCTCAGATTGTATAGAAGTCTATGAGAAATGTTCCTCCTTCTCTCCCTCTTTATTACCTCAGATTGTATAGAAGTCTATGAGGAAATGTTCCTACTTCTCTCTCTCTCTTTATTACCTCAGATTGTAGAGAAGGCTATTAGAAAATGTTCCTACTTCTCTCTTTATTGTATAGAAGTCTATGTCAATTGTAGGTCATTTTTCTGATGAGTGAATGTTTTAGTATCTACTTCAGTCTTCTTCAACACAGCATGATGTTTATTTAGTGAGTTATGGTCCCGTTTAGAGTAGAATAGGCGATAAAGCAGCGTATGCTTCAGGGCGGGGCTACCTGTGATTACTACAGTGTTGTTCATGTTTTCATCTCACAACTTTAACCCTTTCACAGTTCGGTTCTCACTTCATCAATGTTAGCATTTACATTTTAATGCTGATTCCAATAAACAAGACGCTGACGACAAAAAATCAAGATGGCCACAGTGAAAGCGCTATACTCAAGGCTTCAAAACCTTAGTCCACAAACCGAAGTGTTACGTCAGGTCAGCCGGTTATAAACAGTGTGTGGTTCGTTGTTTTCGGTTTTTGTTGTTGTACGTTGTTGCCATGGCAGCTGTGTTGTTGTCTTGGCGATGTGTTTGTTATGTGTGTCGTCGTGTTGCCAGCGCCTCCATCAGCTCATGGCACAAACACTGACAGAAGCCGTAGAGCACGAGCAGCAGCAGCGTGGAGGGAACCAGACTGACGAGCACCACGCCGAGCCACAGCCGCCCGATCATCAGCAGGTAGATCCCCAGAGGCAGCGAGCTGAAGTACACCTGCAAACAAGGACACGTTTACATCCTGCAGTAGATCCCCTGAAGTACACCTGCAAACAAGGACATGTTTACATCCTGCAGTAGATCCCCTGAAGTACACCTGCAAACAAGGACACGTTTACATCCTGCAGTAGATCCCCTGAAGTACACCTGCAAACAAGGACACATTTACATCCTGCAGTAGATCCCCTGAAGTACACCTGCAAACAAGGACATGTTTACATCCTGCAGTAGATCCCCTGAAGTACACCTGCAAACAAGGACATTTACATCCTGCAGTAGATCCCCTGAAGTACACCTGCAAACAAGGACACGTTTACATCCTGCAGTAGATCCCCTGAAGTACACCTGCAAAGAAGGACAGGGTTACATCCTGTAGTAGATCCCCAGAGGCAGAGAGCTGAAGTACACCTGCAAACAAGGACACATTTACATCCTGCAGTAGATCCCCTGAACTACACCTGCAAACAAGGACACGTTTACATCCTGCAGTAGATCCCCTGAACTACACCTGCAAACAAGGAGACGGTTACTTCCTGCAGTAGATCCCCTGAAGTACACCTGCAAACAAGGAGATGGTTACTTCCTGCAGTAGATCCCCTGAAGTACACCTGCAAACAAGGACACGGTTACTCCTGCAGTAGATCCCCTGAAGTACACCTGCAAACAAGGAGACGGTTACTTCCTGCAGTAGATCCCCTGAAGTAGACCTGCAAACAAGGACACGGTTACATCCTGCAGTAGATCCCCTGAAGTACCCTGCAAACAAGGACAGTTACATCCTGTAGTAGATCCCCTGAGAGAGCTGAAGTACACCTGCAAACAAGGACACGTTTACATCCTGCAGTAGATCCCCTGAAGTACACCTGCAAACATGGACATGTTTACATCCTGCAGTAGATCCCCTGAAGGAGACCTGCAAACAAGGACACGGTTACATCCTGCAGTAGATCCCCTGAAGTACACCTGCAAACAAGGACACGGTTACATCCTGCAGTAGATCCCCTGAAGTACACCTGCAAACAAGGACATGTTTACATCCTGCAGTAGATCCCCTGAAGGAGACCTGCAAACAAGGACATGGTTACTTCCTGTAGTAGATCCCCTGAAGTACACCTGCAAACAAGGACATGTTTACATCCTGCAGTAGATCCCTGAAGGAGACCTGCAAACAAGGACACGTTTACATCCTGCAGTAGATCCCTGAAGTACACCTGCAAACAAGGACATGTTTACGTCCTGTAGTAGATCCCTTGAAGGAGACCTGCAAACAAGGACATGTTTACGTCCTGTAGTAGATCCCTTGAAGAGACCTGCAAACAAGGACATGTTTACGTCCTGTAGTAGATCCCTTGAAGGAGACCTGCAAACAAGGACATGTTTACATCCTGTAGTAGATCCCTGAAGGAGACCTGCAAACAAGGACATGTTTACATCCTGTAGTAGATCCCCTGAAGTACACCTGCAAACAAGGACATGTTTAAATCCTGCAGTAGATCCCCTGAAGTACACCTGCAAACAAGGACAAGTTTAAATCCTGCAGTAGATCCCCTGAAGTACACCTGCAAACAGTGAGCCGAAGAAAAACCTGCATCAAGGACACGGTTACTTCCTGTAGTAGATCCTCAGAGGCAATGACACATTAACCCTGCAGCTGTCAGTAGAGCCTCCTCACCAGACACAGCGCCCCCAGCAGGCAGCGCGGGAAACTGCGAGACGTCCAGGCGCGACACTTGTGAGCCGGCAGACTGCAGGGCAGGGACTCCAGGCTGGGGGGGCGGTAGACCCCCACCACATCTACCATGCTCAGGGACTCAGAGGACGGGGAGTCTGCAGGGAGCTCCATGATGGTGATCACCAGACAGTCTGAGGAGCAGGGAGACACAGCGCCTCCTGCTGGGGGAGAGAGGGACAGAAGATGTTACTGTCAGGCGCTCAGGAACCTAAACATGGACATCTAGCAATGTGGCGGCTCAATTCCCATTTAAGTTTGAGTCGCCGAGTGGCTAAGCTTTATGCTGCGACGCGTTTTCAATGAGAAAATCCAACCGAAGTCGATTTCAAAAAAGTCTTCCGTCCACACGGAATCGGCTCAAGAAATGTGTCCGTCCAACGAAACCGCTCGACCCGCTGGAGACGCTGTAGTACATATGCCGGGCCTGTAAGTGGCGCTGTACTTCCGCCAAAAAATACACCAAAAGCAGCGAATAAGACCTCCCGAGCATGGGCATAAGGCATAAACAAACAGCTGTAGATTTTGCACTCAAATCTGTATCCTGGTCAGTAGCGTCTGGAGTACGAACGCAACCCTGTGATCCGCCATTGTTGTTGTTGTTGGCGAAACGCATCAGCAATGACGCGGGGGTGAGCAGGAGAGGTGGGGCTATGGCGTCATCGATTCAGGAAAAGATCGTATAGGGCGTACACACGGAGCTGCAAGCGTGTCGTCTCCAGACTAACCCACTTTGGGAGCCGATTTAAACGTTTATCGGTTTCGGGCTCCGAAGCCGCGGCTCCGTTTCGGCTTCGTGTGGACGAACCGTCTATAAGATAAAGAACTTTAGCGGATACAACTGAAATCGTCTCCGTGTGGACGGGCCTAAGAAGGACCAAAACGGTCAACAGAAAAATGTCAGCGCAAGCTAACCCTCTGTCATCCGCGCCCGACATGTAACAGGTGACTTATATACACAAACCACGCCCATGTGACGATTACCGGAAGTGCTCAACAAATACAAATAAAAGGGACATAAACAAATAATAAACTCAGGCTAAGTAGCATTTTGGCTCCAACAAGCAATGTGATTTTACCGGTCAGACTGCTGGGATTGAGCACCACCTCACGCCCCCCCCCTCCTCCTCCTCCTCCTCCTCCTCCTCCTCCTCCTCCTCCTCCTCCTCCTCCTCCTCGAAGGGCTCGGTCCTGACACGACAGAACAGCCAGGATGTGTCGGTCGTCCTCCATCAACCACACCTGAAGACGAAACAGAAAGACAGCTTCACCTCCTCGTTAGTAAAGCCTCACCTCCTCGTTAGTAAAGCCTCACCTCCTCGTTAGTAAAGCCTCACCTCCTCATTAGTAAAGCCTCACCTCCTCGTTAACAAAGCCTCACCTCCTCGTTAGTAAAGCCTCACCTCCTCGTTAACAAAGCCTCACCTCCTCGTTAGTAAAGCCTCACCTCCTCGTTAGTAAAGCCTCACCTCGTTAACAAAGCCTCTCCTCGTTAGTAAAGCCTCACCTCCTCGTTAGTAAAGCCTCACCTCCTCGTTAGTAAAGCCTCCCCTCCTCGTTAGTAAAGCCTCACCTCCTCGTTAGTAAAGCCTCCCTCCTCGTTAACAAAGCCTCACCTCCTCGTTAGTAAAGCCTCACCTCCTCGTTAGTAAAGCCTCACCTCCTCGTCGGGGACGTTGGTCTCGTGGCGGCAGAACGGACAGCTGATGACGGACGGCGAAGACTCTCCTGAAGATCAATCACAATCATAGACGTTATCTCATTGGTTCATTAGAATGCTGCTATCTCATTGGTTCATTAGAATGCTGCTATCTCATTGGTCCATTAGAATGCTGCTATCTCATTGCTTCATTAGAATGCTGCTATCTCATTGGCTCATTAGAATGCTGCTATCTCATTGGTTCATTAGAATGCTGCTATCTCATTGGTTCATTAGTACAGTGCCATCTCACTGAAGGACCCTTAAAGGGAACTCACCCATGTCGACCATCTTCTTCAGACACTTGGCACAGACTCGGTGCAGGCAGCCCAGAACTTTGGGTTTACGGCTGCGAGTGTCGTAGCGGTTGTAGCAGATTTTACACTCCAGCTCCTCCAGAGTGTAAACCAGAGACTGAGCCCAGGTCTGCACCTGAAGAGGAGTCATTATAACAATACCGTTATTCATAAAGCGCTACACACACAAATAAAGAAGACAACAAGTAAAGTTAGGGTCTAAAGAAGTGAGTTTAATATGTTTCCTTCTCAGGGAAATCTAACCTTGGCTTCCATCTCCCGGCCAGGCTCCGCCTCCTTCAGCAGGCTCATTCCTATTGGCTGTTGTTTTCACCTGAACCAGGAAGCAGGGCGGCGGTGGGCGGGGCTTCACTCAGCCTGTCAGCTGAAGAGACAAAAAGGGAAATTATTTAAATCATAAAATAAAATAATGTATAACTCTTCTGAATTACACTGTAAGAACCGTGAGCAAACTCTTTCACAACAAGCGCCAGGAGCCGTGTTAGCATGCTGGATGTGTGCTAGCACGCTGGATGTGTGTTAGCATGCTAGATGTGTTTTTACATGCTAGATGTGTGTTAGCATGCTAGATGTGTGTTTTACTAGCTAGATGTGTGTTAGCATGCTAGATGTGAGTAGCACGCTGGTTGTGTGTTAGCATGCTAGATGTGTGTTTTACTAGCTAGATGTGTGTTAGCATGCTAGATGTGTGTAGCACGCTGGTTGTGTGTTAGCATGCTAGATGTGTGTTTTACTAGCTAGATGTGTGTTAGCATGCTAGATGTGAGTAGCACGCTGGTTGTGTGTTAGCATGCTAGATGTGTTGTTTTACTAGCTAGATGTGTGTTAGCATGCTAGATGTGTGTAGCACGCTGGTTGTGTGTTAGCATACTAGATGTGTGTTTTACTAGCTAGATGTGTGTTAGCATGCTAGATGTGTGTAGCACGCTGGTTGTGTGTTAGCATGCTAAATGTGTGTTAGCACGCTGGATGTGTATTAGCATGTTAGTTGTGTGTTCTACATGCTAGATGTGTGTTAGCATGCTAGATGTGTGTTAGCAGGCTGGATGTGTGTTAGCATGCTAGATGTGTGTTTTACATGCTAGATGTGTTAGCATGCTAGATGTGTGTTTTACATGCTAGATGTGTGTTAGCATGCTAGATGTGTGTTAGCACGCTGGATGTGTGTAAGCATGTTATATGTGTGTTTTACATGCTAGATGTGTGTTAGCATGCTAGATGTGTGTTAGCACACTGGATGTGTGTTAGCATGCTAGATGTGTATTTTACATGCTAGATGTGTGTTAGCATGCTAGTTGTGTGTTAGCATGTTGGATGTGTGTTTTATATGCTAAATGTGTGTTAGCATGCTGGATGTGTGTTAGCATGCTAGTTGTGTTTAGCAAGCACCCTGGATGTGTGTTAGAATGCTAGATGTTTGTTTTACATGCTAGATGTGTGTTAGCATGCTGGATGTGTGCTAGCACGCTGGATGTGTGTTAGCATGCTAGATGTGTGTTTTACATGCTAATGTGTGTTAGCATGCTAGATGTGTGTTTTACTAGCTAGATGTGTGTTAGCATGCTAGATGTGTGTTAGCACGCTGGATGTGTGTAAGCATGCTAGATGTGTATTTCACATGCTAGATGTGTGTTAGCATGTTAGTTGTGTGTTCTACATGCTAGATGTGTGTTAGCATGCTAGATGTGTGTTAGCAGCTGGATGTGTGTTAGCATGCTAGATGTGTGTTTTACATGCTAGATGTGTTAGCATGCTAGATTGTGTTTACATGCTAGATGTGTGTTAGCATGCTAGATGTGTGTTAGCATGCTGGATGTGTGTTAGCATGCTAGTTGTGTGTTAGCAAGCACGCTGGATGTGTTTTAGCATGCTAGATGTGTGTTAGCACGCTGGATGTGTGTTAGCATGCTAGATGTGTTTTTGATATGCTAGATGTGTGTTAGCATGCTAGTTGTGTGTTAGCATGTTGGATGTGTGTTTTATGCTAAATGTGTGTTAGCATGCTAGTTGTGTGTTAGCATAATGGATGTGTGTTTTATATGCTAAATGTGTGTTAGCATGTTGGATGTGTGTTTTATATGCTAAATGTGTGTTAGCATGTTGGATGTGTGTTTTATATGCTAAATGTGTGTTAGCATGCTGGATGTCGGTTGATGTTTGTCTGATTGGTTGGTACGTACCTGACTTCAGATCAGCTGATCAATCCGACAGTCTAAGAGTACGCCAACTGCACAGACAGACAGACAGGCAGGCAGGCAGGCAGACAGACAGACAGACAGACAGACAGACAGAGAGACAGACAGACAGACAGACAGACAGACAGACAGAGAGAGAGACAGAGACAGACAGACAGACAGACAGACAGGCAGGCAGGCAGAGACAGACAGACAGACAGACAGACAGAGACAGAGAGACAGAGAGACAGACAGACAACAGACAGACAGACAGACAGACAGACAGACAGAGAGACAGACAGTTAGCAGGTACAAACCATTTAAAAGATTTATCTCATCTAGTTTATTGTTGATGTTAATCTAAGAAGAGGCCTTGGATGGACAAACACACACACACACACACACACACACACACACACACACACACACACACACACACACACACACACACACACACACACACACACACACACACACACACACACACACACACACACACACACACACAGGTGTATTTATAGACTGCAGCTGTTATATAACTGGGGGAGGGTACACTGGGATGCTGTTGTTGCTATGGCAGCAGCTTTACCTGTGCTGGACCTCAGACGAGCCAATCAGATGAAAGAGATGTGATCACATGGTTTGATCAGCTGATTCACTGAAATGGGATCATTTCACTTTCTGCAGAACTAACTCCACTTACTTTTATTCAGATCAATCGGCTGCAGAGCAACTCATTAAATAAACGTGACGACAGCAACTCAGTATTCAGAGTTGAGTGATGTGTTGCTGCTCACCTGCTGATGAAGAGGGTTACATTGATGGAGTTGCTGTTTTGACATCAACAGTCTGGTTGCTCGTTGCTTTCATGTAGTTTCTGTACATCCCTCTGACCAAAGCAACATGGTGGCCAAGTTGCTTCAGCTTTAGTTGGAGTAGTTTAGGTTGCTGTAGCTCAAGTTCCTGTAGCCTTAGTTGCTGAAGTTTATAATAGTAGTTTGTACTTTAGTTCCTGGTTTTGGTTGCAGTAGGTGAAGTTGCTGGAGTTAAAGTTGCTTCTTCCTCACATTAAATTGCAACAACACTGCAGTTGAGCTCTGGTTGCTTTAGTTGCAGGTTCTGTGTAAGCTGTCAGGTTGAAGCAACATAATTGTCATCAAACATGAACAGTCTGGTTGCTAGTTGCAGTTGCCATACTTGTAGTTGCTGTAGATGAAGTTGCTCTGTCAGGTTGTTGTGGATGTAGTTGCTGTAGTTATAGTAGACGCAGTTGCTCTGTCAGGTTGCAGCAACACTGCGACGGTTGCTCTCCATCATCAGTCTCATTAACAGTCTGGTGTCGTCTCTCCTTCTGAAGAGCTAACAGGAGCTAACAGCAGCTAAAAACATGCTAAATGAAGCTAACAGAAGCTAACCGTGTCTGTCAGTGTGTCTCCGGTCCGTTAGTTGCCGGTTGCCGGTTGTTTTCCCGGTGACTCACCGCCGTACGTGTCTCTCTGCTTCTCAGCGACGCGCGCGGCCGGCGGGGCGGACGCGCGCCCGGGTCACCATGGCAACCTGCCCGCAGCTGCATAGAAACAAATAGGAGGATATTTACTTATAATCTATCTATATATCTATCTATCTATCTATCTATCTATCTATCTATCTATCTATCTGTCTATCTGTCTGTCTGTCTGTCTGTCTGTCTGTCTGTCTGTCTGTCTGTCTGTCTGTCTGTCTGTCTGTCTGTCTGTCTATTCAGATTGTATTTAAATAATTGTTTAATAAAATCTAAATTAAAGAAGGAATCAGTGCACCAAAGCAATAATACGGAAAAATATCATGGAGGAACGGCAAAGCAGTGGATGAAGGAAAAAAGGTTTTATAAAATACAGGAAAAAGTAGGAGGTTTTAAAACAACTACTGGGCAAAACATTATTACAAGACTGAGATTAGGGCACACAGGATTAATTACAACATTGCATCTAATTGGGAAACATCCATCAGCAACATGTTATCTGACTGATAGATAAAACATACAGAGAGAAACTGAAGAGAAAGGTAAAGAAATGTGGAGTAGTATTGTTAAATCTTAAGAACCTCTTGAGTTGCGAGAAGGGCAACTGTATTTGAGTTCTTAAAAAGTAGTTTATTTTTGTTTTTTTATAATTGTTTCTTCCTTGTAGCTCACTGATATGTCCCTCATGATTTGTGGTCCACACTCCAGCAGAGTAGGTGTGGTAATGCACCTTAAACGCCATTAAAAAAAAAGAAGAAGAAGAATCACTGCATCATGATAATAAACCCTGAAGCGGAACCAATGTGCCGTGTGTTTGTTTCGACTCGAGCTACGTCCGCGGCGCCGCAGCCGGAGCATCACTTCCTGTGAATCTTAGCGTCACTTCCTGTGAATCTCTCATAAAGACGGGCTTGGCGGAATTTCCGCAGGTCGAATTTTTCTGGTTTGTTTGGTGAATCCGTCTGCATCGGAGCCATCAGAACCGCAAACATGGTGAGTGATCATCCGGGGAGAGAGGGAGCGGGCTGACGGCTGCTGGGGGAGGATGATTTATCCCTGATCGGCCCGGTTAGTCCTGGGTTAGTGTAATGGCGGGAGTCTGGGTAACGTTGCTCGTACGTCGGTTAACGGATCGATAATGAGTGTATTTCTTGTTTAGTGTTCACACAACCCGGTCCGTTAACGGCTCTGTGAGACCGCCGTTAACTCACCGGTGTTTACGTGTGTCTGTTAGCCGTTAGCTGCCCGGTGTGGTGGGTTACGTTTCATGAATGAAAGATGTTATGTTGCAACGAGCTAAAGCTAGCGATGCTAAGCTAATAGTATTTCGTTTATTGACACTCTGCACGTGTCTTCAGAACAGTAGTTACTCTCTGCGGCAGAAGTACTCAGATGATATACTTAAGTAGAATAGACGCCTTTATTGTCCTTAAACATGTACAGTGGAAAGAGAAGCGCTACTCCAAACATTCAGAAATATACAACAACAAAACACACAGCATTCATACCTGTGTAACAAATAAAGTGCAGGAATGATATTCAGAAGTACAAAGCCGAGTGTCTGTTAGCCGTTAGCTGCCCGGTGTCGTGGGTTAAGTTCCATGAATGAAAGATGTTATTGAACACCGGGTCAACGAGCTAAAGCTAGCGATGCTAAGCTACATTATTTAGTTTATCACGTGTCTTCACAACAGTAGTTACTCTCTGCGTCAGAAGCGGGAGAAGTACTCAGATTATATACTTAAAAACAAGTAGATTAGGAAGCGTTATTGTCCTTATACCTACTCCTTAAGGTAGCATCAAACATCCAGAAATATACAACAACAAAGACACAAAGCATTCATGTTTGTGTACAAAATAAAGTGCAGGATTCAAGTCTCTAGCATCACGTGCTCAGCAGCTACAGTGTAGATATGCAAATGAAAAACTGAAGTCCTCCTCCAACAGAGCAACATGAATATTATATAGGACATAGAACCGATAAAATAGTGCAAGAGAATGTTTTGAGATGTGCAAGTAAATACAAATAGTGCAAGAAGAGTCTATTTACAAGTTAATGGAATATGATATATAGATAAATAATTAGCTAAGGGGTCAAAGTGCAATGATCGCTCTGGGGAAGAGACTTTCTTTGAGTCTGTTTGTCTTGTTTAAAGTCACCTGTAGCGCCTCCAGCAGGTCACACAGGTGAGTTCCCTGAGAGGGTAGTGTCCATCAGGAGGGGAGAGGGCAGGCTCTTCCTTTCTGTACTAAGACTTGAGAACAAGGTACTTGTGGGTTATCTGTGGGCACTTTCTAATAGCAGGTAGCTGGCTCCTCCACGTGAACCTTTGGAACTTAATGTTTGTTATTTTAAGAAATGAAATGTTTCGCTCTTCTTTGCAGCCTAGGGTTATTTAGAGAGTCTGAAAAAAGGTGGCGACAGATAACCCACACGTACCAAGAATAATACTTACGTGAAGAAGGGACGAATATATTTTATCTCTGGTTTCTATACGCTTTTTATTCATGACTTGAGTTACATGATGTCACTGAGGCTGTTTCTGATTGGTCCTCAGACGGTGGGGAAGAGCAGCAGATGCTGCAGCACATCGACTTCAGGATGAGGTGCATCCTGCAGGACGGCCGCATCTTCATCGGCACATTCAAGGCCTTCGACAAACACATGAACCTGATCCTGTGCGACTGCGACGAGTTCAGGAAGATCAAGTGAGGATCAGTATTAATGAAGACATGTGTATACTCACCAGTTCAGGGAGATCAAGTGAGGATCAGTATTAATGAAGACGTGTGTATACTCACCAGTTCAGGGAGATCAAGTGAGGATCAGTATTAATGAAGACGTGTGTATACTCACCAGTTCAGGGATATCAAGTGAGGATCAGTATTAATGAAGACGTGTGTATACTCACCAGTTCAGGGATATCAAGTGAGGATCAGTATTAATGAAGACGTGTGTATACTCACCAGTTCAGGGATATCAAGTGAGGATCAGTATTAATGAAGACGTGTGTATACTCACCAGTTCAGGGAGATCAAGTGAGGATCAGTATTAATGAAGACGTGTGTATACTCACCAGTTCAGGAAGATCAAGTGAGGATCAGTATTAATGAAGACGTGTGTATACTCACCAGTTCAGGGAGATCAAGTGAGGATCAGTATTAATGAAGACATGTGTATACTCACCAGTTCAGGGAGATCAAGTGAGGATCAGTATTAATGAAGACATGTGTATACTCACCAGTTCAGGGAGATCAAGTGAGGATCAGTATTAATGAAGACGTGTGTATACTCACCAGTTCAGGGAGATCAAGTGAGGATCAGTATTAATGAAGACGTGTGTATACTCACCAGTTCAGGGAGATCAAGTGAGGATCAGTATTAATGAAGACGTGTGTATACTCACCAGTTCAGGGAGATCAAGTGAGGATCAGTATTAATGAAGACATGTGTATACTCACCAGTTCAGGGAGATCAAGTGAGGATCAGTATTAATGAAGACATGTGTATACTCACCAGTTCAGGGAGATCAAGTGAGGATCAGTATTAATGAAGACGTGTGTATACTCACCAGTTCAGGGAGATCAAGTGAGGATCAGTATTAATGAAGACATGTGTGTACTCACCAGTTCAGGGATATCAAGTGAGGATCAGTATTAATGAAGACGTGTGTATACTCACCAGTTCAGGGAGATCAAGTGAGGATCAGTATTAATGAAGACATGTGTATACTCACCAGTTCAGGGAGATCAGTGAGGATCAGTATTAATGAAGACATGTGTATACTCACCAGTTCAGGGAGATCAAGTGAGGATCAGTATTAATGAAGACGTGTGTATACTCACCAGTTCAGGGAGATCAAGTGAGGATCAGTATTAATGAAGACATGTGTATACTCACCAGTTCAGGGAGATCAAGTGAGGATCAGTATTAATGAAGACATGTGTATACTCACCAGTTCAGGGAGATCAAGTGAGGATCAGTATTAATGAAGACGTGTGTATACTCACCAGTTCAGGGAGATCAAGTGAGGATCAGTATTAATGAAGACGTGTGATACTCACCAGTTCAGGGAGATCAAGTGAGGATCAGTATTAATGAAGACATGTGTATACTCACCAGTTCAGGGAGATCAAGTGAGGATCAGTATTAATGAAGACGTGTGTATACTCACCAGTTCAGGGAGATCAAGTGAGGATCAGTATTAATGAAGACATGTGTATACTCACCAGTTCAGGGAGATCAAGTGAGGATCAGTATTAATGAAGACATGTGTATACTCACCAGTTCAGGGAGATCAAGTGAGGATCAGTATTAATGAAGACGTGTGTATACTCACCAGTTCAGGGAGATCAAGTGAGGATCAGTATTAATGAAGACGTGTGTATACTCACCAGTTCAGGAAGATCAAGTGGAGTCACTGCTTCTTATTTATTAGTTTCAGAACTCCTTTAAAGGTGTTATCGTCAGATGCTCAGCAGCTACAGAGTAGAAATGGCAATGAGATTCTTCTGACCTGAGCATTTCCAACAAAGCAACATATATATATATATAATAAAATACAAAGTAGTGCAAGAAGTCTATATACATGTAAACAGAATATGAACTTCCCCGCAGAGGGTACATCTACAGGTTCTCTTAACTTAATGCACACTTCTGCTGTTGTAGAAATGCAACATGTCCCTGTAGAACAATTAAAGGAATGTGATTCCACTAAATCAGCATTTAAATAGCTTAGTTGTTATTATATATAGTAGGGCTGCAACAAACGACTAACTTGATAATCGATGAATCTATCGATTAATGAAACGATTATTCGGATCGTTAAGGATTTAACTTACTACTACTTTTATACCGCTTATCGATCCGGTCTTTTAACGGTTCTTTTGGAGAAAAAATAAACTAACTAAACAAATTGTGAAAAAAACTAACATTGCTTTTATTTAAATTAAATACATAATATTTCACATCAAAAGAAACAGTGTTTTAACAAATGGTATTAAATAATGTGATGACAGAACTGTAAACAGAACAGCTGAAACTTTAACAAACTAAATAACTCAGTTACCTCTAATCATCAACCCATGTTTGAATCATTGAGTTAACTCCGTGTGTTGCTGCTAGCATACAGAACACCTGACGTGGAAACGTTGCTCGTGGATGGGCTACAGAGCTTCTAGAAAGACAGTGGAACCCGGTGCATTTCTCCGTCTGGATGTGGTGCACTTTTGCTAAATGTTTAGACAAATTGCTCGTGTTCCCGCCCTGACATGCTGAACTCTTATTGCACTTTAGGTAACGAGCATTGTCCACATCGAGACGGGTAAAGTTTAACCACACCTCGGAGCTGTGTGTGTGTGTGTGTGTGTGTGTGTGTGTGTGTGTGTGTGTGTGTGTGTGTGTGTGTGTGTGTGTGTGTGTGTGTGTGTGTGTGTGTGTGTGTGTGTGTGTGTGTGTGTGTGTGTGTGTGTGTGTGTGTGTGTGTGTGTGTGTGTGTGTGTGTGTGTGTGTGTGTGTGTGTGTGTGTGTGTGTGTGTGTGTGTGTGTGTGTGTGTGTGTGTGTGTGTGTGTGTGTGTGTGTGTTGTGTGTGTGTGTGTGTGTGTGTGTGTGTGTGTGTGTGTGTGTGAAAAATACATCATAGACTCATTTTGTAGTCTTTTGGATATTAGAAACAGAGTGGGCGAAACTAAGACTGCGATATACCGCTGTGTGTATATATTTTTATCGGTACTGGAGACTGTGTGTATATATATATATATATACACACAGTCTCCAGTACCGATAAAAAGCAGCAACACACAGTTAACTCAATGATTCAAACATGGGTTAATGATTAGAGGTAACTGAGTTATTTAGTTTGTTAAAGTTTCAGCTGTTCTGTTTACAGTTCTGTCATCAGATTATTTAATACCATTTGTTAAAACATTGTTGTTTCTTTTGATGTGAAAATATTTATTTAATTTAAATAAAAAGCAATGTTAGTTTTGTTCACAATTTGTTTAGTTAATTTACCTTATTTTTTCTCCAAAAGAACCGATAATTAATCGATAGATTCATCGATTATCAAGCTGCAGGGCACCAGACCCAGGTGCCCTGAGTTACTGCACTCAATGCACAGACAGGACAGCCACACCCTCTCTAATGATGAACCCGCAGGGGCATCACATACCGCGATACCCTGCCGTTAAAAACGTTACGATTCCTCCGTTTCATTAGTATCGGTACTTTAAGAATGACGGTGAGAAAGCGGCGTTTTAATAAGAGCCGTGTGTGTTCAGCGCTCTGCTTCCACTCCCTGCACTGCAGCCGTGCCTGCAGTCCCTCCCCTCTCTCGTGCACGCGCTAGCTGCCAGAGCATGTGAGAAAACGAGAAGCATGGCTGCAAGTGGGAGTGCAACTGCCGCTGCCTCGGCTTGTTGACAAAAAAGACGCCAGAAGCGAAATTTGGAAGTATTTTAGCATGTTTGTGTTCTGGTTCTGGTTCTGGTGTGAAATAAAGCACAATTAGATTTAAGACTGTTTCCCTTTTTTTTAAGAAAAGAATCGGAATCGCAATTCTTGACTTGGTATCGAAACCAAAATGTTGTTATCGTGACAACACTAACATATATATATATATATATATATATATATATATATATATATATATATATTGTCTCCAGTACCGATAGAAAGGCCGATTACGTTGGAGCTTAACTGCGCGTAAAACACACCCGATGACGGCTGAATTAGTTGGCAACTAATTTGGTCGTCGATTAGTTGTTGCACCCCTAATATATAGATGTAGTAATGTGAATATTAATGCTGTGTGTGTCTGTGTGAAGGCCTAAGAACTCCAAGCAGCCGGAGCGTGAGGAGAAGAGGGTTCTGGGTCTGGTTCTGCTGCGGGGAGAACCTGGTGTCCATGACGGTGGAGGGCCCACCCCTAAAGATGTGAGTGAGCTGCATGTGGTTGCGTGTATATCCTGTGTGCATGTGATGTGTATCCTGTGTGTGCATGTGATGTGTATCCTGTGTGCATGTGATTGTATCCTGTGTGCATGTGATGTATATCCTGTGTGGTGCATGTGATGTATATCCTGTGTGCATGTGATGTGTATCCTGTGTGTGCATGTGATGTGTATCCTGTGGGTGTGCATGTGATGTGTATCCTGTGTGTGCATGTGATGTATATCCTGTGTGTGCATGTGATGTGTATCCTGTGTGTGCATGTGATGTGTATCCTGTGTGTGTATGTGATGTGTATCTCCTGTGTGCATGTGATGTGTATCCTGTGTGCATGTGTGTATCCTGTGTGTGCATGTGATGTGTATCCTGTGTGTATGTGATGTGTATCCTGTGTGCATGTGATGTGTATCCTGTGTGCATGTGATGTATATCCTGTGTGCATGTGATGTGTATCCTGTGTGCATGTGATGTGTATCCTGTGTGCATGTGATGTGTATCCTGTGTGTGCATGTGATGTGTATCCTGTGTGTGTATGTGATGTGTATCCTGTGTGCATGTGATGTGTATCCTGTGTGTGCATGTGATGTGTATCCTGTGTGTGCATGTGATGTGTATCCTGTGTGTGTATGTGATGTGTATCCTGTGTGCATGTGATGTGTATCCTGTGTGTGCATTGTATTATCCTGTGTGTGCATGTGATGTGTATCCTGTGTGTGGTGATGTGTATCCTGTGTGTGCATGTGATGTGTATCCTGTGTGTGCATGTGATGTGTATCCTGTGTGTGTATGTGATGTGTATCCTGTGTGTGCATGTGATGTGTTATCTGTGTGTGTATGTATATCCTCCTGTGTGTGTAAAAAAACTACGAAGAGGAGAAAGAAGTTTTCCCGTGAGGGGTTAATAAATATGTCTTCTAACTTCTTAACGATGAGATAGTTTATTCTAACAAACTCCCTCTCTCCTCTCCTCACAGACGGGCATTGCTCGCGTCCCATGGCCGGCGTGGCAGGAGCCAGGTGTGGGTCGTGCAGCGGGACGAGGTGTTCCTGCTGGAGCTCCGATGCCTCAGGCTCCAGCTGGACTCGCCGGACCCGTCAGAGGAGTGGGCGGGCCTTCAGCAGGTAACCATGGAGACTAAAATGTGATATAACAGCTCTGAGCCCGGAGGTATTACTTCGAAGCCAGTTTAACAGAGCCGGGGTTTCTTAAACTGGACCCTGACCTAAGCTCTGGATCAGAGATAACAGGCTCCATGAAGCCGGCTATCAGCTGTCTGTGAACTCTTTCCTCCTCACAAAACAGGGAGCGTCATTTGACTCGAGAAGCGCATGAAAAGATCTATCGCCGCCTATTTTCCAACTGATAGGAACACAAAATCATGGCACAAGCCAACCTGTTGCTGCGAAATAGAGACAAATATTGGAAGACATTTACATATTCCAAAGGGTGACATTATTGTTTTACGGAATTCATCTGCAAGTAAAAGGGACTAGTTTGTGAGTGGCGGTATTTCCTTTTTTTAAGCCTAAACTATGATTGAACCCGGTGCGGAGCAGTTTATGTCTCCATGGTGATCTAGCCAGGTTAAAAGATGGCCACCTTCTTAGTACGGAAAACTCTTTAGGCTCAACATAGCTGATAACCCCTAATCTGGCTTCGTAGTCACCCTCTTGTGTGTGTGTTCAGGTAATGACTTCCTGTTTGTCTCCAGGTGATGACCCCCAGGGCAGAGGACGGTTGCCGCGGCAGCAGCTGGAGCCAGTATCGCCGGTGCCCCGACTCAGTATCCACCTGGACGAGGACCCCGCCCCGATGGGCCGAGGAGCCCCGCCACCAGGTGATCAATACTCACTGAGCACAGGTTCACCTGAAGAGAAACCACTTCAGAACCCCTCACCTGTAGCGGGGAAATGTACATTATTATTATTATTATATTATTATTAACAAACATTTTTACAAGTGACCATCCCATAATAACACCTGTCTCCTGTCCCCAGGTATGATGGGCCCGCCCCCCGGCATGAGGCCTCCGATGGGCCCTCCAATGGGGATGCCCCCTGGTCGAGGAGCTCCAATGGGAATGCCCCCCCTGGCATGAGGCCGCCTCCTCCCGGCATGAGAGGTAAGCTGTGTTACCATGGAGATGCCATACAGGAGCCAATCAGATGGGAGCGCCATTAATAGCTCCGCCCTCCCAGTTGACTGACTGTTAAACACCTGAACTTTTGAAAGAACATCCATAACATTCGTCTGTTTGTAACTTATCATATTCCAATTACTTGTATAGACTATTCTGCACTATTTCTATTGTATTCTATTTACTTGCACTATTGTCTGTTTTATTGTGTTGCTCTGTGGGAGGAGCCTGTGACCTCAGATTTGTATTGATATAACTACACTAGCTATGTACAAATGAGAATAAAAGTCTTGAATGAGCTGTAGGCCAATCAGATCTCCCGTTTCCTGACGCTGAGGGGAATTAACGACATCTTTAATTACCTGTCTCCCTTTGAAACGTTGTGTTTTATGTGTGAATGTGAAGCATTAACGGACCTTTCCTTCTGTTGTAGGACCTCCCCACCTGGGATGAGACCGCCTCCCAGACCCTGAAGCCCCGCCCCTCAGACTCCCTGTTGTATAGGTTTTCTTTTTTTAATGTTTTGTGTTTTTTTAAATAAAGTTTCTTCAGGATGGTTTGAATTTCTGCCTGGCTGTCAGTTATTATATCAACCTGGAAGACTAATATGTACCTGTATCACATGACTCAGCAGGAGAGGACTCTTTAAAGTAGAGACACTACACACTGATATACGCCTGAACATCAGCAGGAGAGGACTCTTTAAAGTAGAGACACTACATACTGATATACACCTGAACATCAGCAGGAGAGGACTCTTTAAAGTAGACACTACGTACTGATATACACCTGAACATCAGCAGGAGAGGACTCTTTAAAGTAGAGACACTACATACTGATATACACCTGAACATCAGCAGGAGAGGACTCTTTAAAGTAGACACTACGTACTGATATACACCTGAACATCAGCAGGAGAGGACTCTTTAAAGTAGAGACACTACGTACTGATATACACCTGAACATCAGCAGGAGAGGACTCTTTAAAGTAGAGACACTACATACTGATATACACCTGAACTCAGCAGGAGAGGACTCTTTAAAGTAGGACTTGATGTACAGCTGGAGGATTTACCCTCAGCATAATTTCTCTAAGTTTGTTCCTCTTAAATAAAACCTTATGACAGTTTTACTTCCTGATTTTGTATTTATTTCTGCCTTAAAACACTTCCTGCTGGTTTATGTTTTATTAAGGTTTATGATCACAACCAAGGAGCTATTGCACTTGCCAGAAATCCAGTAAATTGGCAGCGGTGCAAACATCAATATTAAATATCACTTTATCCGAGAAACTGAACAGTGGGAGGATATCTTTGGAATATTGTCCTACTGACAACATGGTAGCTGACCTAATGACAAAACCAGCCACTAAGCTACAACTGAAAAAGTTTGCTCAGTATTTGTTTGGCACTTAAAGTGCAAGAAATGCATATATGTGCCATTGTATTTTTGTTGTTTATTTTGTATTGAAGGCCAAATGGGGAGAATATTTGTTTTGTTTGTATTCTGTTATGAAAATGTACCACAATAAGCTAGGATCGAGTGGGGGTGTTAACCTGTTAAGTCCCATTCCCCCTGGGCGGGGGAAAAAACGCAACATCTGCAAGAAACAGCATCTGAGGGCTTCTTAACATTTAAAAACCTATGAATGTGTCATACCCACTAAACGGGAAGACACTCAGCTATCAGACAATATTAACAATTTTTAGCAAAACGAAAAATAAGGGTAATAACAAAGGCTCTGAATTAGCCCTGAGCGAAAAAATGCTAACACACTTAGCACAGAACTCACGTTAAAATACTCTTATTACTTATTGTATGTACACAAACAAGATATCGATTAGCAAGCTGAGATTCCACATATTCTACAGGTATTAGTATCATTACGGACCGATCCGAACTCGCGACATGAGAAGCTAACAAAGACATCACACCACGTAGCATTAGGTAGCCAACACGGCAATACGTCTTACCTTTGTTGATCTGATCAAAGTTGTCTTCAATGGCATTAAAACGATAAAAACGCAGCTGAAGGTTAATCCGCAGGTTAATCCGATGTGTCTGCGTCACTTTGAAAGGATTTCTGATAATCCATCAGCAATAAACCTAGTTTTCAGATTTCAGATTTCGAGCGTAAGAAAGAGATGTCAATCATCAAAATCCACCAATAGGTTCCAGAGAAACGGCAAATACACCCATTTCCACCCAAATGACCCCAGAGGTGGTTTTTTTTGGCTAAACCTCTCTCACCTCTGTCACTTGTTTTGCATCATCTTGATACAGGGTACGTATTATGTTATAGTTTGGATTACTAAAGCTTTTAGTCTCCTATCCCATCATCCAAGGGTGGTTTATTTTTGGACGGACACTATAATTTACATTTCTTTACTATGTTCAACCTGAATTTGCTTTAAAATAAAAAAAATCTATATTGATTCTGACTTTTCTACATCCAACTCACAGGTTAATAATTGCGTTGAGAAAAAGATTATTAATGCCGCCCTTCTTTCACACAGTGGATGAGACGGCTGTTGTTTAGTGTGACTTCTGTGAATCAGATCAACTGAAGCGGGGCTCGTTAACATTTCAATCATCCATCACCACCTCGCTAAAGTGGATCAATGACGCCCAGCTTTGCAGAACATCAGTGAACAGGATTACAGCTCGGTGCCGTTCTCTGTAAGGTTTTCCTTTTTAGTTTTTCAATAAATAATACAATTACATGAAGTTTGTTGATTTATTATTACATTGGAAGAAGCAGTGCAGACTGTAGGGGACCTGGGACGTTTATAAGACAAAGACTTATTTCACCAATTCATGGAATCATGAGCTGAGAAAGATGTTTATGTCAACGTTGGGGCAGGGAGATGCTGCCTTCAGGGACCAACACAGAAATACGACAATCCTGCACCACTCACTGTTAGCACTCAAGTTACATTTCAAGAAGATTAAATGTTAACAGCAAAGTTCACTTATATTTTTACGTTTCTTTATGCCGTCTACGTGTATGCAATACCAAGAGTAGACCAGCAGATGTCCCCATTCAGACTCAATGCAATCATTCAAGATTCAAGGGTTATATTATCATGCGCACAGCAGCTACAGTGTAGTTATGGTAATGAAAATCTTAGGTCCCGAGCTCCTCCAACAGTACAACATATTATATAAAGGACATAAGACAACAAATACAGTAATAACACCAAAATAAAAATAGTGCAATGAAACAGAGCGCGATAGATTTGAATAGAAATAGTGCAGGTGAAAGAACAGTCAGGTTAAAAGACTTCCAAAGCTTGGACGTTTAATTCACCATCTAAGAATATTATACTTACAGTCCCCAACAGGTACAGGTCTTTGCAGTTTGATCACACAAAACCAACAGAGCTCCCGTCGCACGCCGAGGTACCAAAGGCCCCAAAATCCCAACTTACCCAGAAGTCAGTTCCAATTGGTAAAATAAGAACAAGCTCAGGTAGATGCTCTCAGGAGGGAGTCCAGGAGAAACGAGAGAAGGAAAGTAGCCTTCGCTCAGAATCTGTGTTACCTTCAAGGACAAGCGGAAATAGTTACAGTAACAAAACACAGGACTAGACTTCCACTGTCACACACTCCACGAGGTTTTGCTTCAGCTCGAGTCGAGCTCTTCATAAAGAAGGTGGTCCAGCTGACGGAGAGCATTGATCAGAACCCTGCAGGCTGCAGCTCCTTTTCTTCGCACCGCGTCCACCACCTCTCTGCTCTCTGCTCTCTGCTGGGACTCTGCTCTCTGCTGGGACTCTGCTCTCTGCTGGGACTCTGCTCTCTGCTGGGACTCTGCTCTCTGCTGGGACTCTGCTCTCTGCTGGGACTCTGCTCTCTGCTGGGACTCTGCTCTCTGCTGGGACTCTGCTCTCTGCTGGGACTCTGCTCTCTGCTGGGACTCTGCTCTCTGCTGGGACGCTGCTCTCTGCTGGGACTCTGCTCTCTGCTGGGACTCTGCTCTCTGCTGGGACTCTGCTCTCTGCTGGGACTCTGCTCTCTGCTGGGACTCTGCTCTCTGCTGGGACGCTGCTCTCTGCTGGGACTCTGCTCTCTGCTGGGACTCTGCTCTCTGCTGGGACTCTGCTCTCTGCTGGGACTCTGCTCTCTGCTGGGACTCTGCTCTCTGCTGGGACGCTGCTCTCTGCTGGGACTCTGCTCTCTGCTGGGACTCTGCTCTCTGCTGGGACCTGCTCTCTGCTGGGACTCTGCTCTCTGCTGGGACGCTGCTCTCTGCTGGGACTCTGCTCTCAGCTGGGACTCTGCTCTCTGCTGGGACATTTCTCTGGGACAATGCATGCCTTGGACCTGGTAGATAAACAGGGAAAATACATTTTTTGAATAACCAACAATCACATTAAACAGATCTCTTAAAAATTAAAGTAACTCAACATTCCCAGGAGTGGATTTCTGTTCACTTGAAGTTATAATATGTAACATTTCCTCATTAAAATGTCTTAAATCGAATACACCTATGTTATTCATGTTTTGTTGAGTTGTGTACGTACATTATCTCAAATGGTTCAGAGAGATGTGTCATTTTAATCAAGGTAACAGTACGTTCATCACGGTCTCCTGTAATGGCGGCGTATCCACTGAACCATGAGAAGATGAAGACTACAACTCCCATGATGCCACGCTGTTTCAGCACCACACCACACTAGTTTTTACTAATGTCGTAATGATGCGCTGCCATGGAGCCTTAATAGAGAATGCTATGAGATGGAGCTTTAGAGTTATCCAGTCTATCACTGGGTCTGAGCTCAGGTGGAGTCCTTACCTTCCAGTGGCACGCGCCGTTTCCAGACTTCATTTCCACGTTGGTCCTTGACCTTCAACAACACTGTCTCTGTGCTCGTCGTCAGGAAAACTTCAAATGTCGGATCGTAATCTGGTCCAAAACCTGAATCAAATATTTCATCCTGAAAACCAGAAGCAGAAGTTAAAAGTGTATCTGTTTCTTTCCTGATTGTGGATCCACATCAGGGCCGGCCCTTGGCATAGGCAGTATAGGCGAATGCTAGGGGCGCATCCATCCATGGGGGGCGCCCAAAATTGGGGGGGATCTTTTAAAAAAAATACTATTAACGATATTTGATAAAAGAATTTCCCAATTTGGGATCAATGAAGTACATCTTATTATCTTATCTTAACAGAACTACGCCTCTACATTGCGTACAGCGCCCATAAACTATGGCGCCCCCCCCCCCCCTAGTCAGGTACGTTTTAATCAATGCACAGTAATGAACACTTAAAACATTCAAATGTGTCAAGCGTAACAGTGCCAGATTTAGCTTTGAGCTCATTTCCATCCGCAGTCCCTCAAGTTGAAGTGACCCGGGGGGCGGGGGGGCTTTCTGAACTGACACTTGACCTGCCGTGACAAAAAAAAGACGCTAACTACCTGACGATAATTAGCCATCGCCATGTCGAAACTAACAAAGTTATCTGGTGCCAGGGAAGAAACAAAAGAAAAGAGGAGGAGGAGAAACGGGACAAAGGTACGCTAACGTTAATGTGATCATTAATCAAAAGTCAATTGAATAGTTACCGTTGAAGGAACTTTGTTAACTTGCTGGCTTACTTTTAGACGATAGCGAGGTGGTTTGTTTGCTAATCAATAGTTATATTTAGAGCTTTAATTTTGGATTTTTGTTTATTTAACATAATACAAAAAAAATACAGCTTCTGTGTTCTTTTATTAACATTGGAATTCACAGTGATGCAAGCGGCCTGTGGAGGGGGGGGGGGGGGCAGCTAAAATCTTGCCTAGGGCAGCAAATTGGTCAGGGCCGGCCCTGATCCACATGCAGATAAATGTGTGTTAATGATCATTGTGTTCCTTTAGAGGAGTATCAGTGACTCACCTCAGGCTGAATGAGGAAGCCCTCAGGTTCACAGTGCACACTGTATTTGTGATCAATGTCCAGCTCACAGCGGGAGGAGATCTTGATGCGCACAGCACTTCCTTGTTTGACAGCAACCTTTAGTAACAGGACATTTTGATCACTTTAGTTCATGCTCTAATAGTCAGGGAACATGGATTTGAAGATCTAAAAACAACAAATGGTGACGGACCTGCTCCGCAGAGTGATGAGATATACAATCAATTACAAACAGAATAATAAGGATATATCACTCATTTTAAACATTTTAAATAGTTATTTTAATTCTTGGATATAAGCTATTGAGGAATGCTGTTATAGGGATGTTGAATATATAATACTGATCACATAAGTCTTTGAAACACAAAAGACTGCTGCCCGAGCATCAAAACATAGTGAGAAAGGATGAGATCACGTGATCCATCTCAGGAAGCCTTCAGTTTTGTGCTGTGTTTACCATATATGCCTTAAGTATCACAAGTGACACTGGCAGACAGAAATACAAGCTGAGAGAGGATCCAAAATAACCACAACCATGAAGATTCAGTTCAGATAGATCTTACTCTCTTTGTGGAAACACCTGTGGTTAAAAACAAGTGTTTAGTCTGACAGTGAGCATGTATAGAGGCTGACTTTACCTCCTCCTTAGGGACGTTTTTCTGCAGCAGAAGTACATCCAGTATTTGCTCCTCTCGGCCCGGGGGTCGTAGGAACAGCAGAATTTTGCCTTTTATCCGCCGCTTTAGAAGCCTTTTCAATGGATCGATGATAAGGCCAAAGAAAGAGAGGTGAGGCACCTTCACCACCACGTGAGTGGGTGTGACCTCCAGCGGCTCCAAGATGCTCAGGCCTTCATCAGTGATGTGGAGGACAGACAACAGGCCGTCCAGGAGCAGCGCTGTGGAGCAAAGAGCTGGTCATCTGTTGCATTGCTGCTGAAACAGCTTCATCATATTCAATGTCACGCCACTTTAGCTCAGAGCTAATGCTCATCTAATGTCATTCCCTTTGGAGCCTCACTAGGATGTACCAGTTTATATCTCCACCTTTTATTTGTAATGTTTCATTATTGTTCTGTCCCTGTGATCTGTCTGGATGGGAGCATTTACTGTTATGCATAAACTTTATTCATTATGTTTGTATTTATAGGAACGCTGAGTTGTTTGTCAGAACAGCTCGACTGTGTCCGGTCTCATGTCTGAGTGATTCTCTAGATGTGTGAAGAGTTTTCTAAAGCTTTCAGGGCGTAGAAAGTCTAACTTATAAATGTTGTTGTCTGTTGTTTTGTTTTGTTCATGCTTCAGCCAGACTGACAATGTACAGAGCAGAAAGAGCAACAGATGGATAACAAAGGAAGAATGAATCAAACTGCTAGCTTAGCATCACAACAGTAACAGAGAGTTAGCGTTGAGTTAGCACTGTTAGCAGCTGAGCGTGCTGTGGACTGGATCACAGTTTAAATCTCTTTAATATTACAGTGAGAGACTGCAGAGCCCAAAGACAATCCAACTCAGTATTTAGAGCTGCACTGCATCGTCTGCTTCAATAATGATCCATAATGCCATGCAACACATCCACTAAAAGGACGTTTTCTTCTTTTGGGGACAAAACTATATGAATATAAAGAATACATTTGGTGTCTGAATCATACTGTTGTTATCTTTGTTAAACTAGTTAATAAAGCTGCTTCATAACCTTTGAGCGGTAGTGGATATTAAAAGGTGCCACAGAAACATTATACAAGTGTATATTTGTTAACACTAGATGTCTTTACCATCCTCTGTCTCACTGTGTGGCAGGTGGAGCTGGCAGACGGCAGCTTCATCAGAACTCTTCACGTCGAACAGCGGCCCTGCTGCCTGCTTGCCAGCTGATTGGAGGATGCTCTCCTCCCAAGGGACCGTCCTGTACAGAAGCTCCGCCTCCTGAGCCATGACGAACACCAGGCCAGTCGAAGCACACTGGAACTCACCTGGACCAGGACACCTGAACCTGTAGACACACAGGGGACAAGTTACTACAACAAGCCTTCACTGGCCTGTGTTCTGACTGACAGGTGTTCGTCCAGCTGGATCTGACCTGGAGGAGGGTTTGATGAAAGATCTGAAACACCTGATGATGACAGGAACATCACTGAAGATGTGTCACATGCATCAGGATGTGTGTGTACAAAAACTTTCATTAAATTAACAAAATATCTATCCAGCGAGGATGTAGACTGGCACAAGAAAACAATCCTACACACAGAGGCATTCATTTATTTATGTCTGTCAGAAAGAGATAGGATGCAATACCTCATGGTGAAAGACATGAAATGAAACACAATAAAAATATATATTTTGAATGTGTTTAAATAATGTTTGGTCATGTTATAGCATTACCTGTATGGAGATCCAGTTGTGTGTTCAGGTGAGAAGGATTCAGGAGCCTGGAACAAACAAAGTTATTTATTTATTATTTGAAAAATGCAAATTAGTCTGGATCATCTGAGTTCATTTACAATTTCCAACGTTCAAAACACAGTATTACCAGTAGGGATGGGTATCGTATTACCAGCCAATCACAGAACAGTATTACCAGCCAATCACAGAACAGTATTACCAGCCAATCAAAGCACAGTATTACCAGCCAATCACAGCACAGCATTACCAGCCAATCACAGCACAGTATTACCAGCCAATCAAAGCACAGTATTACCAGCCAATCACAGCACAGTATTACCAGCCAATCACAGCACAGTATTACCAGCCAATCACAGAACAGTATTACCAGCCAATCACAGCAAAGTATTACCAGCCAATCACAGCACAGTATTACCAGCTAATCACAGAATAGTATTACCAGCCAATCACAGCAAAGTATTACCAGCCAATCACAGCACAGTATTACCAGCCAATCACCAGCCAATCACAGCACAGTGTTACCAGCCAATCACAGCACAGTATTACCAGCCAATGACAGAATAGTATTACCAGCCAATCACAGAACAGTATTACCAGCCAATCACAGCAAAGTATTACCAACAAATCACAGAATAGTATTACCAGCCAATCACAGCACAGTATTACCAGCCAATCACAACACAGTATTACCAGCCAATCACAACACAGTATTACCAGCCTTTACAGCCCTAACAATTATATTGAATTCAGTGGTGAAATAAATACACTTCACTCTGTTCAACTGCTCCTCTCTCACCTTTCTGTCTGTCTTCACTTCCTGTTCCACATCGGAGTCACCTGATGGAGAGAAGAGGTGACACAGAAAGAATTATTCAACTTGAACAGAGAGAAACATTAGCAGCCAAAGTGATTGAATAGAGCTGTAACACAATGGAATTACAATATATTGTTGTTGTGCTATAAAGACCTTTTAAGATCAGATTTAATGTACAATATCTTGATGAATGGAGGATATGGTTTCAGTACTCACAGGTCTTCTGGATCGTGGCTCTGATCGTCTCATCATCTCCGATCCTGTAGAGATGAACAAAATCCAACAGTTTTAGATCCAGTTTAAATAAGTGTTAGTTCTTTGAGTCAGCTTCAGAGTCCTGAGCTCATGCTTTACATCCCATCATATCTTCTCTGCAAACACTACGACTGCCTGCCACAGCTCTCAGCTGCATTACAGGAAGTAACCAGTCATTAGAAACTAGAAACATCCCATAAAGAACAGACTACCTTTCCCACTTTCTGTAAAACCCCATCTGTCTGTTAGAGAGTGGATTCCTAAAGTGTGGCTTTGCAGGTTCAGCTGGCCTCCTATAGTTGATGGAAGAATGAAGGAGCCTGCAGTCAGTGGGTAACATCACTGATCTGTTGGGATTCCCCAGTGAGAGAAACACCTCCCTGTGTTTCATACTGCTGAACCAGCAGAGACCCCTTACTGACCTGAGGGTCTCCAGTCTGCAGTCTGGACTCTCCAGAAGATCTCTCAGCAGCTTCTCTCCTGAATCCTGCAGATCGTTGAGACTCAGGTCCAGATCTCTCAGATGGATGTTGGACTTCAGAGCTGAGGCCAGAGCAGAACAGCTGATCTCTGACAAACTGCAGCTCTCCAGTCTGAATGAAGAAAACATGATGTAACTTTAGAAAACAATGTTCCTGTTAGAAATAACTCCAGGTTTAATCATCTGATCAGAGCTGAAGAAGTTTAGAAAGTGGAAACTCCAAATGTTGTAATGTTATAATAATAAATAATAATCAGAATAATAATAATCCATTCGATATCAGTAATGTAGCGAGCTATCTGCCGTCATGATTTCAGACCCTTTCTCTGTGCTTTTTGTGTGTGTTTGGCAGGGTCCATAGGGTCTTCACCGACCTCTGCTCTCAGACCCTAATAAGTCATCTCCAGAGTTCAAAAGACGATCTTATTCTGGGTTAATAAATCATTCATTCACGATCAGAACGTCCCTGAGTACAGACAGGTAATGAATAGGTGGGCTAAGATGAACTCTTTCTGCCAGGTTAGATGCATCCTGTGCTGCTAAGCAGGACACAGAACAAAGAGGAGATGCAGGTGGTTGGTGGTGAGCAGGTGTGTGTTAAACAGGTAACACACACCTGCTGCTGCTTCATGATAACTGAGCATTATATTAGTATGAGCAGAGTGCACATGGAGCAAACTGTCCAAAGTGTGTCGAGCTGTTAAAGCTGACAGCTGATCAGCTGAAGCAGACGTGGCTTCAGAGGAAAGCCCTCATCCCTCCTCTAGTCTGATGTGCTCTGAGAGAACATTAAGGACTGTCTCCACGAGCCCTTCACTTCCTCTCGTGTGATTACAAAGATACCTGAACACATTTATCTAGCATCAAGTGTCTTTCACCAGACCAGGGCTTTTGTTTGGAAAGGACTTCTGAGAGTTGCCCCCCGCCCCTCGCCACTATGATCATTTGAGCTTTTAGTAAAACACCAAAAGAGCCTTCAGTCACTTTTCTATTGAATAGTTTTAGAGAGAAAGAGCATTAAAGTGCAGGAACACAGACTTCTCATTAATATGAAACACAACGTGCTTCTACTTCACATCTGAGACTCTGCTCCCTCTACACCAGGGGTGCCCACACTTTTTCAGCTTGGGAGCTACTTTTAAAATGACCAAGCCCAAATGATCTACCTACAGGGCCGCCCCTGCCCAATCTGTGTCGTGAGGGGGGGGGGGGGGGGGTGCTAGTGGACTACACGGCGGATAAACCGTGGCGCGTTTACACTAATTGCGCCGCTTAAGCGGATAATAGTGCGCCGCATTTGATGAGGAGGTGAGGCCCCCTCATAACTGCATGAACCCGTATGGCACAATACAACTCAGACTGGCTTACTTGTACTTCAATCAAGTGGCAAATGCCATAGTAAGGATGGATGATAGGCTTTAAAAAATAAAAAATAAAAAATAAAAAGTATTTTTTTTTTTTTTCTCTTTTTTTTAAAAAATGCCATGCGATCTACCCACACTACCCCTGCGATCGACCGGTCGATCGCGATCGACGTATTGGGCACCCCTGCTCTACACTAACTCCTGATGTGCAGCCAGACAAACACAAACCCTCAGAAACTGATTCAGCTCAAGATCACAACGTTTACAAAGATCACAAATAGGATGCATTTTAAATGTGAAGAAACATCCAGAATCTGTATTTTAGGAACAGTGGATTCATCAAATCACAGCTTCTTCAGTGTAAACTATTCAGTCAGTAAAGCATCATGTAGCTTCAGAAACATGTTGGAAACAGCAACACCTGACAATACTCGTCAGTGTTTGATAGTTTTAAAACACATATTCAATTATTGTATTTGATATCATTTGTTAAAATCATGATGGAGAAAATAAGATGTATTTCAGGTGTTTAAAGGTTCAGAGGGAATTATGCAGTGAAGGTTTTTTATATATCTAAGTGTTTAAACCACAGAAGAAGAAAGTAGACTTTAGCATTAAGATGCTCAGTGAGGATCAGAGTGATATCAGCCTGATGTCTGCAGCTCAGAGTCAACACAACTCTCTTCATCTCAGCACAGAAGTTAAAGATGGAGAACTGACCTGAGAGACTGCAGTCTGCAGTCTGGACTCTCCAGAAGATCTCTCAGCAGCTCCACTCCTGAATCCAGCAGATCGTTGAGACTCAGGTCCAGAACTCTCAGATGGGAGGGGTCAGACTTCAGAGCTGAGGCCAGAGCAGAACAGCTGATCTCTGACAAACTGCAGCGCCTCAGTCTGAAGAAAGAAAACATGATGTAACTTTAGAGAACAATGTTCCTGTTTGAAAGAACTCCAGGTTTAATAATGTGATCAGAGTTAAACAGGGTTTTAATGTCAGAGATGATGCAGAAACAATCCACTGATAATCTGGAACTTTAACTTTGATCAGATGTCTAACGACTCCTTCATCTCCCTCACAGCTCATCAGTACTGACAGCATCTCCACTGACTCATGGAGCACAGAGTGAGTCTGTGGAGGCTCAAACACTCTCCCTCACACATTCACCTTCTCTCTGTTACTCTCATCAATATGCAGTCATTAGCAACAGTGGAAAATAATAAATAAAATATATTTGTTCTCAGGCAAATTCAGAAAATGATAAATAAAAACAGATCTGTATGAAGTTCAGTCAGTGAACTGACCTGAGAGCCTCCAGTCTGCAGTTTGGACTCTTTAGTCCAGAAATCAGCAGCTCCACTCCTGAATCCTTCAGAGTGTTGTAACTCAGGTCCAGATCTCTCAGATGGGAGGGGTCAGACTTCAGAGCTGAGGCCACGACTTCACAGTCAGTCTCTGAGAGTCCACAGAGAGTACATCTATAATAACACATATATTACAACAGGTGTTCAAAAAGAGGAAACATATTAACCTCAAGCATTTGATGAAAAAAGATTTGACATGTTCTGTTATTAATGTAATATTATATATAATAATAGAGTGTAATGTGTTGTCAGTGTGATCTGATCACATGTCTGTGCTCCTGCTGTCACTGACTGTTACCAAAGAAACAGAAATTAAATGAATCACTTGATAATATTAGAGATGTACATATTTAAATGTGAATTGATATTTGGATGTGATGGATGAAGGATGTTTTGGCTTCTCTGAGCATCTGAACATGTATTGTACACACAAACACAATTAACACACCAATAAAGTTTCAATATGTTCAACTGAATACCATCAGATGTTCCCAGTATATCAGCATTAAGACATAACTCTGTTATTGGTGGGAAATGATATAGATCTGATTTTAAACTCTAACACATTGTGATAAAAACGTGTGTTTAACGATAAAGAAACTACTAGAAAGTAATAATAACATCTTTCTGTGATAACTGTAAGTCCTGCTGTGTGGTGTGATCACATGCTGAGAAAGCTCTAAAGTCCTTCATGTGTTTGACATGTCGCCTCCATCACTCAATATGAAGAGAGAAACGGGTCAGGTCACTACATACTGATATACAGGTCCAACTCATCCAGAACCTCCTCTGATATCTGCAGCATGTAGGCCAGAGCAGAGCAGTGGATCACAGAGAGTTCCTTCTCTGATCTGTTCTCTGACTTCAGGAACTCTGTGATCTCCTGATGTACTGAGTGGTCCTTCATCTCTGTCAGACAGTGGAAGATGTTGATGGTCCTTCAGGAGAGATTTTACTTCTCATCTCCTTCAGGTTGTTGATGGCTCTCTGGATGGTTTCTGGTCTGTTGTCTGTGCGACCCAGCAGGCCTTTGAAGAGTCTCTGGATGATTTTGGTCTGTTGTCTGTGCGACCCAGCAGGCCTCTAACAGTCTCTGGTTGGACTCCAGAGAGAGGCCGTGGAGAAAGCGGACAAACAGGTCCAGGTGGCCATTTCTACTTCTGAGGGATTTCTCCATGGCTCTCTTTAGAAGACATCCAGGGATGGGTAATCCTGCCTATCTTCAGGAAGTCCTTCAGTACCTTGTGTTCCTGTTGGTGTAACAGTGCAACATGTAGACTGCAGCCAGAAACTCCTGAATGCTCAGATGAACAAAGCAGTAGACTGTTTTCTGGAAGATCACACTCTCTCTTTTGAAGATCTCTGTACAAACTCCTGAGTGCACCAAGGCCTCGGTGACATCAAGACCACAGCGCTGCAGGTCTTCTGGTAGAACATGATGTCTCCTTTCTCCAGATGTTCAAACGCCAGCCTCCCCAGCTTCAGAAGAACCTCCCTGTCAGCCTCCGTCAGCTGCTGTGGACTCGTCTCATGTCCCTCTTCATACTTCTGCTTCTTCCTCTTTCTGGACCAGCAGGAAGTGTGAGTACATGTCAGTGAGGGTCTTGGGCAGCTCTCCTCTCTGGTCTGTAGTCAACATGTGGTCCAGAACTGCAGCAGTGATCCAGCAGAAGACTGGGATCAGACACATGATGTGGAGGCTCCTGGAGCCTTGATGTGAGAGATGATTCTGCTGGACAGGTCTTCATCACTCGATCTCCTCCTGAAGTACTCCTCCTTCTGGGCGTCAGTGAAGCCTCGTACTTCTGTTACCCTGTCCACACACTCAGGAGGGATCTGATTGGCCGCTGCAGGTCTGGAAGTTATCCAGACGAGAGCCGAGGGAAGCAGCTTCCCCCTGATGAGGTTTGTCAGCAGCACGTTGACTGAGGACTGCTGTGAGACATCAGACACAACCTCATTGTTTCTGAAATCCAGAGAAAGTCTGCTTTCATCCAGGCCGTCAAAGATGAGCAGCACTTTACAGACAGCCAGCTGCTCTGCTGTGACCTTCTGTAAGGTTGGATGGAAAACATGGAGCAGCCTGAGAAGACTGTACTGCTCACCTTTGATCAGGTTCAGCTCCCTGAAGGAGAGCGGGATCACCAGACTGACATCTTGGTTTTCCAAACCCTCGGCCCAGTCCAGAGTGAACTTCTGCACTGAGAAGGTTTTTCCAACTCCAGCGACTCCGTTGGTCAGGACCGCTCTGATGTGAGTCTGTTGGTCAGGTAAGGCTTTAAGATGTCCTGGCACTTGATTGGAGTGTCATGGAGGGTCTCTTTCTTGGAAGCTGTCTCCAGCTGCCTCACCTCATGTTGGGTATTAACCTCTTCACTCTGGCCTTGTGTGATGTAGAGCTCAGTGAAGATGCTGTTGAGGAGGGTTTCACTTTCATCAGTTCCTTCAGTCACACGTTCACATCTCCTCCTCAGACTGAGCCTATGTTCATCTAAAACCTCCTGCAGACCACTATCTGCTGAAGAGAAGGAAACATGAGAGAATAAGAAACTTACTTACTTGTTTACTGTCTTTGCTCTACAACAGTATACCTAATCAAAAACAGAAAAACCAAGAAGAATCCTGCTTCACTATCTTCTGTAAAGGTTCTTTGCTAACGTTCCCCTTTAGATCTGTCCAGTGTTTCTACTTAGGAAAACACTGCTTTCTGTTTTAAAACACATTACAGAAAACAATGCCTGGACGAAGACCAGATGACACTCTGAGCCAATGAGAGTTCATACAAGAGCAGAGACCCAGCGCCCCGACGGATCTAAAGACGCTGCATGTGTTCGGCCTCTTACCTCGTACAGAGCTGGTCTGACTGGCTCTCTGCAGGTCAGCTCTGGTTCTGGATCTTTCTCCACACTGGGGACAGGAGGAGTCTCCTGATGGAGGTCTCTGCTCCCAGTATGAGGTGATGCACTGTCTGCAGAACCAGTGTCCACAGCTGGTAGAGACTGGATCCTTCAGGACGTCCTGACACAGAGCACAGCTGGACAGCTGCTCCTCCACAGGAACAGGACTCTTCCTCTTCCCTCTGTGGAGATGAACACATCCTTTATAGCACTTTACTTTAGAGGAGCTGATTCTCACCAAAGGTACAACAAGGTGGCAAATTCTAGTTTAACATTTAAAAAGGTCTATATCTCTATATAATATATCTTAGTGATCAGGTAGATAGTTTACACTTCACATTATCATAAAAGCAAACCTGTCTGGATTCATCACCCAGAGGAGCACATGTTCCCTGTCTCTACTAGACACCAGTGGCGAACCGTGTCTATCACAACTGTACCTTCTGTAGACACACACACCCCCCGCCACCGCCCCCCCCCCCCCCTCGGCATTATAATGTCCGTCTTTTCACTGAAGTGTCGTCTTGAAAAGGGTACTCACAACAATTCCGCAACAACTTCCTCTTCACCTGTTGCACTTGCCATTTCAACGTTAAAAACAATAAAACATCATGAATTGCTTCGTCGCATTCATCTAGATCCTCTGTCTCGAGCCAGTTAACTACCGGGCCTTCGAGAGGACCCTGGAACCGAGGGAAACTCTGAAAGAATACGCCCATTGGCTACAGATCAATATATGAATGGTTGATCAAACTGTCAGTCCAAATGTACGCTCTCATTCAGCACAACGGCAGGGCATTCTATCAAGGATATAGAATACCTTGTTGAAGGATATTCTACCCAGAGACCCAGAACAAGATCTGATTGGTTGCTTTCTTTTCTAACACAAAACCACTGAAATGCAAAGGATCAGCTGCATGACCCGCCATCAAGTGCTTCATCCAAAAGGACAGGAGGATGGACTTTGTTAAGCCCCAAGCTTGTTTTTCAGGTCTCAGGCTCGAAAATGACATTTCCAGAACAAATGACCATAACTTCACTTCTAAAAGGGGAACATTAATAATCTTTTTTCTCAAAGCAATGATAAACCTGTGAGTTGGATGTAGAAAAGTCAGAATCAATATAGATGTTTTTTATTTTAAAGAAAATTCAGATTGAACACAGTAAAAAAATGTAAATTATTTTGTCCGTCAAAAACAACAACATTACTTATAGTGAAAACCACCCTTGGATGATGTCAGAGGGCCTAGGTATAAAAGTCACAGCTCGCCACTGACAGGTTTTTGTAACAGAGCGTCACAAACTTTACACTCATGATTAAATGTTTCACGCTGCAATACGCAGGTCACATGAATTTCCCATCTTCACTTCCTCCGTGTTGCCAGGCACGGATCTGGGTCTTTGTATTGACTCTACATGTAATCTCTCAAAACTCTGTTATATCTGCTAATGCTAAACACAACCAGCTCACCAGGTCATCACTATTTTTAATAAACATCTTAAAAATACACATCATAAACATGCCCAAGTAGTACATTCATGTTTTGGACGATATGTTTGTTTGAAGAACAGCTTTTATATATTTTATCTATATTTTAGCAATTTAAAACCATTTAATGCCACTGATGATATTCCAATTGCATCTTGAAATATCCTTAAATAATGTTAGCTTACTGTACTCTACTGCACACATGACATTATTAAAGAACAGTTTAATGATCAGATAACAAAACTGAATCCTCTTCAGGTCAGATTACAGTAGAAACTCTTACTTTGTGTCTGAGGGTCCAGGTTCATCACTGAAGTCTGGAGGGTCCTCTTTAGACCGCTCACTCTTCAGAGACAGACAGCTGGGACTTGAGACTTGTCTTCTTCCTCATCTTTTAAATCACTCATCTTCTCCCGTCTGAGAGATAGACCAGCAACACTGGACACACACACCACACACCCACACACCCACCCACCACCCACCCACACACACACACAACCACACACCACACACACACACACACACACAACACACACACACACACAAACACACACACACACACACACACACACACACACACACACACACCACACACACACACACACACACACACACACACGTTTCAATCATAACATAATAAACTTGGTTAAAACAGATTCAATGAGTCAGACTTCAGACAGGCCGCTCTCCTGTCACATGTTATGAAACTCTGAAGGCTCAAAAACCAGGAAACAAAAAAAGTTCACAGCATTTGAAGAGGTCTCATTGGACTCTAAATAACATATATATTATGAACGCATTATGTTCTCACATACAGTTTAACAGAGTAAATAGTGTGTTAGAAAGCAGAGCCTGGTGTTAACACTCACCCTGTTGTCCTGCTCTGTCGAAGTGTAAAATGGCGTCTGGCAGTCTCACTTCATATTTTCACCTTCACCCCTCACCTGTCTGCAGCTCCTCCCTTGTTTCATAACCAGCTGAACAGTTTCATGTTTAACCCTTTATGGAACCTTCCCTGGTGGTAGGCGATATATTATATCAATAATGAGTTTAGGATCTATAGTGTCTAAATCTCTAAGGTACCCCAAACTCAAAATGCACAATAGGTTAACTCTAATTCTAGGTTTGTTTAGGATATTGGTTTAGCAAACTCTACAAACAAGTTAAGACCTCCAGCCAACACAATGACACACAGGACCTGTTACAAACTCAGAATCAGGATATAGGACCCAATTGCACGACCAGGAGACAGAGGTAAAGTATTTGTAATATACTTATTTTCAAAAGATCAACACAAATAATCAAATCTCTGGATGAGACGACAAAAAGAGGACAAAAGAAAATCGCTCACGTAGTGAGGAACAAAATAACTTGACAACAAGGAGAGCATAGATCTGACCTAGGCATGTAGTGTCTCTACTTGAAAGAGTCCTTCCTGCTGATGTTCAGGTGTATATCAGTGTGTAGTGTCTCTACTTGAAAGAGTCCTCTCCTGCTGATGTTCAGGTGTATATCAGCATGTAGTGTCTCTACTTTAAAGAGTCCTCTCCTGCTGATGTTCAGGTGTATATCAGTATGTAGAGTCTCTACTTTAAAGAGTCCTCTCCTGCTGATGTTCAGGTGTATATCAGTATGTAGTGTCTCTACTTTAAAGAGTCCTCTCCTGCTGATGTTCAGGTGTATATCAGTATGTAGTGTCTCTACTTTAAAGAGTCCTCTCCTGCTGATGTTCAGGTGTATATCAGTATGTAGTGTCTCTACTTTAAAGAGTCCTCTCCTGCTGATGTTCAGGTGTATATCAGTATGTAGTGTCTCTACTTTAAAGAGTCCTCTCCTGCTGATGTTCAGGTGTATATCAGTATGTAGTGTCTCTACTTTAAAGAGTCCTCTCCTGCTGATGTTCAGGTGTATATCAGTATGTAGTGTCTCTACTTTAAAGAGTCCTCTCCTGCTGATGTTCAGGTGTATATCAGTATGTAGTGTCTCTACTTTAAAGAGTTCTCTCCTGCTGATGTTCAGGTGTATATCAGTATGTAGTGTCTCTACTTTAAAGAGTCCTCTCCTGCTGATGTTCAGGTGTATATCAGTATGTAGGTCTCTACTTTAAAGAGTCCTCTCCTGCTGATGTTCAGGTGTATATCAGTATGTAGTGTCTCTACTTTAAAGAGTTCTCTCCTGCTGATGTTCAGGTGTATATCAGTATGTAGTGTCTCTACTTTAAAGAGTCCTCTCCTGCTGATGTTCAGGTGTATATCAGTATGTAGTGTCTCTACTTTAAAGAGTCCTCTCCTGCTGATGTTCAGGTGTATATCAGTATGTAGTGTCTCTACTTTAAAGAGTCCTCTCCTGCTGATGTTCAGGTGTATATCAGTATGTAGTGTCTCTACTTTGTGTCTTTACTTTGCTGCAGCAAGAGAGATCAGGGAGGCTGGAAACATTACTTTAAGTTTACTTTAAGGTTATAGAATCATAAAAGTAGAGATTATTCTGTGGAGCGATCAGCTGTTATTCGGCTCACTTCCTTGTCAGGAAGATATGTGCAAAATAATGTTAAAAATGTCAGAGAATATTCGGGAAATAATCCCTAAAATCAGGGTAAGAATATGAGAAAAATATCCTAAACATATGTGAAAAAGTACTGGGGACTATTTCCTGTGGTGGATGTATCCCACCTTTTTAGAGAGTGACCCCTCAGTAACAGGAAGCTGCAGAACTACACTTGGCACACATCCTGTTGCAACAGAGAGGGTGTGTGGGGCTCAGTGTCCGGTGTGTGTGTGTGTGTGTGTGTGTGTGTGTGTGTGTTTGGGTGTGTGTGTGTGTGTGTGTGTGTGTGTGTGTGTGTGTTGTTCTGAGTGTCAACAGAAAGAGGAGGTTGTGGGAGGCGGAGAAAAAATATATTGGTCGTCAATTTCATCTGTGGTCAAAGTTCAGCAGCTCTCTGAGGAGGAGTAAGTCCTGACACGCCTTTTTCAGCATTTCTTTGGAAGAAATTGTGAAAACTATTCTAAAAATGATGTGACCAATCTCCGCAAAGTGTGTAAAATGTCAGAAAAGTTGTGATATATATCTGTTGATGTTACATTATTAAATATATTGATGTGTTCCAGCTGTTATTAATGCAGATGTTACATTAATATCTGGATGAGTTCCAGCTGTTATTAATGCAGATGTTACTTTAATATCTGGATGTGTTCCAGCTGTTATTAATGCAGATGTTACTTTAATATCTGGATGAGTTCCAGCTGTTATTAATGCAGATGTTACATTAATATCTGGATGAGTTCCAGCTGTTATTAATGCAGATGTTACTTTAATATCTGGATGAGTTCCAGCTGTTATTAATGCAGATGTTACTTAATATCTGGATGAGTTCCAGCTGTTATTAATGCAGATGTTACTTTAATATCTGGATGAGTTCCAGCTGTTATTAATGCAGATGTTACATTAATATCTGGATGAGTTCCAGCTGTTATTAATGCAGATGTTACTTAATATCTGGATGAGTTCCAGCTGTTATTAATGCAGATGTTACTTAATATCTGGATGTTCCAGCTGTTATTAATGCAGATGTTACTTAATATCTGGATGAGTTCCAGCTGTTATTAATGCAGATGTTACATTAATATCTGGATGAGTTCCAGCTGTTATTAATGCAGATGTTACTTTTAATATCTGGATGTGTTCCAGCTGTTATTAATGCAGATGTTACGTTAATATCTGGATGTGTTCCAGCTGTTATTAATGCAGATGTTACATTAATATCTGGATGTGTTCCAGCTGTTATTAATGCAGATGTTACATTAATATCTGGATGAGTTCCAGCTGTTATTAATGCAGATGTTACGTTAATATCTGGATGTGTTCCAGCTGTTATTAATGCAGATGTTACGTTAATATCTGGATGTGTTCCAGCTGTTATTAATGCAGATGTTACATTAATATCTGGATGAGTTCCAGCTGTTATTAATGCAGATGTTACATTAATATCTGGATGAGTTCCAGCTGTTATTAATGCAGATGTTACTTTAATATCTGGATGAGTTCCAGCTGTTATTAATGCAGATGTTACTTTAATATCTGGATGAGTTCCAGCTGTTATTAATGCAGATGTTACATTAATATCTGGATGTGTTCCAGCTGTTATTAATGCAGATGTTACATTAATATCTGGATGAGTTCCAGCTGTTATTAATGCAGATGTTACTTTAATATCTGGATGAGTTCCAGCTGTTATTAATGCAGATGTTACTTTAATATCTGGATGTGTTCCAGCTGTTATTAATGCAGATGTTACGTTAATATCTGGATGAGTTCCAGCTGTTATTAATGCAGATGTTACTTAATATCTGGATGTGTTCCAGCTGTTATTAATGCAGATGTTACATTAATATCTGGATGAGTTCCAGCTGTTATTAATGCAGATGTTACTTTATCTGGATGTGTTCCAGCTGTTATTAATGCAGATGTTACTTTAATATCTGGATGAGTTCCAGCTGTTATTAATGCAGATGTTACTTTAATATCTGGATGAGTTCCAGCTGTTATTAATGCAGATGTTACTTAATATCTGGATGAGTTCCAGCTGTTATTAATGCAGATGTTACTTAATATCTGGATGAGTTCCAGCTGTTATTAATGCAGATGTTACTTTAATATCTGGATGAGTTCCAGCTGTTATTAATGCAGATGTTACTTAATATCTGGATGAGTTCCAGCTGTTATTAATGCAGATGTTACTTTAATATCTGGATGTGTTCCAGCTGTTATTAATGCAGATGTTACTTTAATATCTGGATGTGTTCCAGCTGTTATTAATGCAGATGTTACATTAATATCTGGATGAGTTCCAGCTGTTATTAATGCAGATGTTACATTAATATCTGGATGTGTTCCAGCTGTTATTAATGCAGATGTTACATTAATATCTGGATGAGTTCCAGCTGTTAGTAATGCAGATGTTACATTAATATCTGGATGTGTTCCAGCTGTTATTAATGCAGATGTTACTTAATATCTGGATGAGTTCCAGCTGTTATTAATGCAGATGTTACATTAATATCTGGATGAGTTCCAGCTGTTATTAATGCAGATGTTACATTCATATCTGGATGTGTTCCAGCTGTTATTAATGCAGATGTTACATTAATATCTGGATGAGTTCCAGCTGTTATTAATGCAGATGTTATTAATATCTGGATGTGTTCCAGCTGTTATTAATGCAGATGTTACATTAATATCTGGATGAGTTCCAGCTGTTATTAATGCAGATGTTACATTAATATCTGGATGTGTTCCAGCTGTTATTAATGCAGATGTTACTTTAATATCTGGATGAGTTCCAGCTGTTATTAATGCAGATGTTACATTAATATCTGGATGAGTTCCAGCTGTTATTAATGCAGATGTTACATTAATATCTGGATGAGTTCCAGCTGTTATTAATGCAGATGTTACATTAATATCTGGATGAGTTCCAGCTGTTATTAATGCAGATGTTACTTTAATATCTGGAGTTCCAGCTGTTATTAATGCAGATGTTACTTTAATATCTGGATGAGTTCCAGCTGTTATTAATGCAGATGTTACTTTAATATCTGGAGTTCCAGCTGTTATTAATGCAGATGTTACTTTAATATCTGGATGTGTTCCAGCTGTTATTAATGCAGATGTTACATTAATATCTGGATGTGTTCCAGCTGTTATTAATGCAGATGTTACTTTAATATCTGGATGAGTTCCAGCTGTTATTAATGCAGATGTTACTTAATATCTGGATGAGTTCCAGCTGTTATTAATGCAGATGTTACTTTAATATCTGGATGAGTTCCCGCTGTTATTAATGCAGATGTTACTTTAATATCTGGATGAGTTCCAGCTGCTGTCGCTGGTGGCCTTCCTGCTGGAGGAGGTGGTTTCCAGCTGCCTCAGTTGCTCCGCTCTGTATTTCTTTGAGTTTGTGAGCTTCCTCTTCACGCTGCTGCTCCTCATCTTCCTCGCCACGCCGCTGCACGGACACGTGGAATCAGCTGACTGAATCTCTGTAACTCCGTCTGTGTAAATCTGACTGAATCTGAGCTTCACTGCTGCTAATATATTTCCACCATTTTAGGAAATATTTATATGTATTATATACAGTGTGTGTATACATAATGTTTTCATCAGTATCAGTCATAGTTTCTTCAAATACACGAGGACACATTTAGATTCTGTTTACTTATCATTATCCACATAAGTCATGTTTTTAAATGTTCTTGTTATCCAAGTCATCACATTCAGTTTCTACCTGAAATATTCCAAAGAAAGACTAGAAATGTACACGTTTTTTTTTTGCAAATTATTTTCTTCAAAAAAAAGTGGGAAAATGTCCCACTTTTTTTTCTCTATTCCGACTTTTTTAAAGTAACATTCAGATGTTTTTCTGTAAATATGCCAACTTTTTTCCATTCCTCACTCAGTCTCCTCCCTTACTACCTACGTCGTCTCCTTTCCTTCTCTACCTTACCCTTTCCTCATCGTTCCCATCTTCACTTCCTTCTTTCCTTTCCTAAATCCTCCTTTCCTTCTATACCTCCTTCCTTCTATTCCTCACTCCCTGTCTCCTCCCTTACTACCTACTTTCCAACTTACCTCCTCTCCTTTCCTTCTCTACATTTCCCTCGTTACCTCATCGTTCCCATCTTCACCTCCTCCTTTCCTTCTATACCTCCTTGCTTCCATTCCTCACTCCCTGTCTCCTCCCTTACTACCTACTTTCCAACCTACCTCCTCTCCTTTCCTTCTCTACCTTTCACTTTCCTCATCGTTCCCATCTTCACCTCCTCCTTTCCTTCCCTAAATCCTCCTTTCCTTCTATACCTCCTCTTCTCTTCCTCTCTCCTCGTTAGTCAGGGGGATCGTTTCTCTCGGATGTTTAGGCTTATATTGATATGTTTTTGATTGAATATCTTCCTCCTCTGGCAGGCGTTTGGTTTCCTGGCCACGTTGATGTTTTTCTCAGACGTTGGATATTCCCTGCAGACTCGCGGCCTCCCCTTTAAGAGCGACGGCGCTCCGGAGACGAGGAACGGAGGCGTGACGCCGGCGGCCGAGGAGGAGAAACTCAACGTGCCAGAACAAGTCTCTGTGTGTTTGACTGCATAAAGGGTTAAACATGAAACTGTTCAGCTGGTTATGAAACAAAGGGAGGAGCTGCAGACAGGTGAGGGCGTTAAGGTGAAAATAGGAAGTGAGACTGCCGGACGCCATTTTACACTTCGACAGAGCAGGAGGACAACAGGGTGAGTGTTAACACCAGGCTCTGCTTTCTAACACACTATTTACTCTGTTAAACTGGATGTGAGAACATAATGTGTTCATAATATGTATATTATTTAGAGTCCAATGAGACCTCTTCAAATGCTGTGAACTTTTTTAATTTCCTGTATCAAACCTTTTGAAAAATCAGGTTATGATCAGATGAGCAAGTTCTTTAGTCAAAGTTTATAGTGAAATACGATGTGGGGAATGTAATGCCACCGAAGAAAGCAAACAAAAAGGCTAAAGTGCCATTGAATGAAAGCAGCGGTCTTTCGGGAGGGAGTGACAACAAGCAGCAGAGGAGAACGCCATGGAAAGCGGGTCCTCGCAGGCGAACCATCGGAGCTGTCGGCACTAATACGCTCCATAATAAGAGGAGGGGCCGCTTTGGAGAGATTCTAGCCGCAGCTTGATGCTTTAAAGGGAGAACTTGACTCATGTTGTCAGAGGCTCGGTGATACGGAGGAGGGGATGACCGACATGGATTGTACGGTTGCTATACTCGAAACCGCAAATGGAAATCTAATGAAGGAAAACAAAGAGTTTAAAGACAAAATAGAGAGGATGGAGATTCAAAGCAGAAAGTTTAATCTACGTGTGAAATATATAGATGTTACAAAGACAACACAACCGCCCCTCTAAATTGACAATGTTCACGGTACCTTCTGCCAACATTAGTCTAGCTCGCTGTTAGCTAGTTCTTGTAAATTAGCTTAAATGCTCACATGCGTAAGTTAGCCATCTACTCTGTCACTTTAGCCCTTCGGGACTCGGTATTTTAAAGACACAAACCAACTGGAGTGTGTGTTTAACAACAATATAAAGTTATGTTAAAATGCTGCATTTGTTGAAATGTCGAAAAGAATTGGTTGAATAGGTGATAAGAGAGAAACTTACCGAAACCTTTCCACGAGGAAAAATGGTGCCGATACAGTCCTGGTCTGTCAGAAGCGAGGTGGGCGGGGCTTTTCAGAGTACTTCTTACACTACGTCTTTTATCTCCGAAGTGTTTCACCAACACTTGGGGCTTGCGGCGCATTTTACTCTAGTAGGTGTAATAACTCTGAAAGAGTCTATGAACTTTGACAATGAATATTTAACACTGGAGAATTTACTGTGCAGTTGCTCCGCTCTTTATTTCTTTGAGTTTGTGAGCCGCACGGCCTTCCTCTTCACGCTGCTGCTCCTCATCCTCTCGCCACGCCGCTGCACGGCAGCGTGGGAATCAGCTGCTGGCCCAAACTGGTGAGAAATATTTCTAAATTATTATTTTTTTCTTCATCCTTTCCCTTCCTACCACTTCCTTTCCTTCTTTATCTCCTTCTTTCCTTTCCTAACTCCTCCTTTACTTCTTCATCCTTTCCCTTCCTACAACATCATTTCCTTCTTTATCTCCTTCTTTCCTTTCCTACCTCCTCCTTTACTTCTTCATCATTTCCCTTCCTACCACTTCCTTTCCTTCTTTATCTCCTTCTTTCCTTTCCTACCCCATCCTTTCCTTCTTTATCTCCTTCTTTCCTTTCCTACCCCATCCTTTCCTTCTTTATCTCCTTCTTTCCTTTCCTACCTCCTCCTTTACTTCTTCATCCTTTCCCTTCCTACCACTTCCTTTCCTTCTTATCTCCTTCTTTCCTTTCCTACCACATCCTTTCCATCTTCACCTCCTCCTTTCCTTCTATACTCCTTCCTTCCATTCCTCACTCCCTGTCTCCTCCCTTACTACTTTCAACCTACCTCGTCTCCTTTCCTTCTCTACCTTTCACTTTCCTCATCGTTCCCATCTTCACCTCCTCCTTTCCTTCCCTAAATCCTCCTTTCCTTCTATACCTCCTCTTCTCTTCCTCTCTCCTCGTTAGTCAGGGGGATCGTTCTCTCGGATGTTTAGGCTTATATTGATATGTTTTTGATTGAATATCTTCCTCCTCTGGCAGGCGTTTGGTTTCCTGGCCACGTTGATGTTTTTCTCAGACGTTGGATATTCCCTGCAGACTCGCGGCCTCCCCTTTAAGAGCGACGGCGCACCGGAGACGAGGAACGGAGGCGTGACGCCGGCGGCCGAGGAGGAGAAACTCAACGTGCCAGAACAAGTCTCTGTGTGTTTTACTGTCACTCACCATTCCTTTAACATGAGCGTCTTCATTGGCACAGAAACTACTGAAGAGACTTCACTTTTATTACACGTGTTAACAGATTTCACATCATGGAGTCCTGGATTGAACCCTGAGATGTTCAGGACCTCAAAGTGTTATGATAGAAATGTACAGTAGGGTCTCCAGCACATAGAAACTGCTGGATGCTAACCTGCATATGTTGGGACATTTGAACCATTAGCATAAGTTGAGTTAATTAGCATTATAGCCTATGGGGACAACAGTTTAAAAAACGGATTTGGACAGTTTTGGAGTGATTTTAGGGGATGCTGAGTTCATTTCTGACATTTTCAAGATCATAAATGGCAGTTTTAACCAGATAATGCCTATATTTGTAGTCTCTGTGGACTGATGTTGATAGATTTTGAAGGTTTAGGGGACTCTGGATCATTTGGATTGGACCGATTGCCATGAATTGCGTTAATTAGCATGATAGCCTATGTGGACAATATTTCAAAAATGGCAGATTTGAACAGTTTAGGAGTGGTTCTGGGGGTTATTGAGGATGCTGAATCCATTTTCCATCAGGATCGTAAATGGCAGTTTGAACCAGAAAATGCCAATATTTGTACGTATTTGCTGAATTAGTGTTGATACTGCAAGGAGACGTATTGTGTGAAAAGAAATGTAAGATGTTGTTTAATTGCTGATATATTTATGATCCACGTCATGTTTTCAGTTTTGGCGCAGTTCTTCCTGTTTGTCTAGAACAGCGGTTTTCAAAGTGAGGCGCGCCTCCCTGGGGGGGCGCCAGAGAGCTTCAGGGGAGCGTAGCGTGAGAACAAAATAACGAGAAAAAGACGAGTAAAGTGTCCCTTGCACACTTTTGGCTGTCTGTGGAGACCGAGTTCCCCCACCTCGCCAAAAAGGCTGTAAAAGTGCTCATTCCCTTCACCTCCACCCAGGGGCGGACTGGCCATCTGTGTGTTCTGGAGAATCACAGAACGGCCGGCTCGGTTCGCTGACGACCGGCAGCGCCGTTTATTTTTAAACGGCATCATTCAAGTTGCGCTGACAGGTGACAGAGGTCCGTTCAGCGGGCCGTTTCCACGCAGCGCGGCTCCAAGTTGTTGTAAATATTACAAATAAAAATGTAAAACATAAAGATAAAAAGGTTTTAAAAAGTAATTTTTTTTTTAATGTTTTAAGGAGGTGACGCTACTCAGCCAATCAAATCGGTGCAGTCAGTACGTCAGCACGATAGATTCAAACACACACAGAGACGAGAAAAGAGGAGAGAAACAGTCGGAGTCATTTCAAATGGCGAAAGGTAGACAGCGAAAACAGAGCATTTAATGACATTTTCTCTTACTGGACGTCTTTGAAATGCAATTGAATGCCCCTGCATCATAGCAACAACAACAATAATAATAATAATAGCAATAATAATTGGGAGGGGGGGCGCGGCTGTTCTTATGTTCTCTGAGGGAGGTCACCTTCCCACACTTTGAAAACCCCTGGTCTAGAACAAAGCCCTGATGTTTCTCATCAGGGCTCTATAAATAGAGAACTACGGCAGATATGTAATATTTAATGCAGCCGAACCGTGTATTACAATGCCGTGATGTGATGACTTCCAAAGAGAAAAGCAAGCACACTCGGAATAAAGTATTATTATTTTTTTTTAAATGTTTTCGGATTTCACATCACATAAACACCATATCCCAGCGTGCATTGCGGCTAAACCATCCAATCACCGAGCTGAAGATCTTGCCTACGTCTGTTTCCGGTATTGTTCAAGGTTCAAGGGTTCAAGGTTCATGTTTATGACGATGTATTTTGTTATACACACATTCCTTCACATTTACATTTTGATTTACATTAAAGTATTTCGTGAGGCCTTCTAAAATGTTTTTAAATATAACTAGGGTTCTAGTTGAAGAGTTTGTAAATTAACATGAACCGAAGCTGTTGCCTGGCAACGCAATCGCACAACGTCACGTCCGTTAATTCCACATCCACACACATGGATTAACATCGATTTAATACATTAATGTAGCCTTTGTTTCTGCTAAAAGAGGAGTCGACCAGCTGGGGCAACAAGAACATCGGCGAAATCGAGTGTGACTGTTATAAAATAAATCATTATTATATTAATATTGACAATAGCAACCGACCGTCGGGGCAGAGCATTTGCTTGGCATTTCCGGGTATTTCTCCACTGGTTGGGCCATGTTAACAATACCGTGTAACTGTCACGTTTGAAGGGACGAAATCGTGACATCTTCACGTCTCCCAGCATGGTAAATCGTCACATGTTCACGTCTTGCCGTGATACCGGGTTGTTTCTATGTGCTGGAGACCCTACGATACATTTCTAACAACATGGGGTACTCAACATTTCAGGGTTCACTAAGCTGGAAACTAGACTATAAATGTATTAAGTTAGTAGAAAGCTATAATATTAAGTTTAAATAAAAAACATCAGGTTCAACTTTAATATTATTGCTTCCAACTAACCTAATACCGTTATGTGACATTTGATGAAATTATACATTTAATTGAAGTTTCAGTTTTTTCAGTGCAGTGTAGAAATACAATGAGAATCTGAAGTCCCAGGCGCCTCCGATAACACAACATGAATATATATCAGACATGAAGAAACAGAGTAGAAACGTGCAGGTGAGGCAGGAGAAGTTAAACATGTTAAATAGAATAAGACAACAGAGGCTCCGATCTGACGTCCAATTTTATGTATTTTTTATCAGATGTTCTCCTGTTTTTATAATAGCTATATTTTTAAAGGAAGAACAGAAGCACTAAATATTCTGCTTTTGTCCATTTTTTGGAGCGGAGTCTATCTGCCAATCCTCGCTCCATCGCTAAAGTTCAGATTTATAATACAGACTGTAACTGTTCGGCACACTAGTTTGCAGGCTGGTTTATTTGAGGGACAATTTCTATTTTTGTTTTATTTTGAGATCTCAGGTATTTCTTTTCTTTGGGCCACAGATTGACACTGATAGACCTTTTCAACAGATCTGTGATTCATTTTGAAAGCATTTTCTTCCATTATCAGAAACATTTCATTTTCATTTTATACATTCTGTGAGTAATTGTATTTTCTCTGATCTATGTTTTGATATAAGAATACACAATTATTTTCTATGTTCCTAAGTTGTGGTCCTGTGTGTCATTGTGTTGGCTGGAGGTCTTAACCTGTTTATAGAGTTTGCTAAACCAATATCCTAAACAAACCTAGAATTAGAGTGAAAATGTGAAAATATGAAGTGAGACTGCCAGACGCCATTTTACACTTCGACAGAGCAGGAGGACAACAGGGTGAGTGTTAACACCAGGCTCTGCTTTTTAACACACTATTTACTCTGTTAAACTGGATGTGAGAACATAATGTGTTCATAATATATATGTTATTTAGAGTCCAATGAGACCTCTTCAAATGCTGTGAACCTTTTTAATTTCCTGGTTTTTGAGCCTTCAGAGTTTCATAACATGTGACAGGAGAGCGGCCTGTCTGAAGTCTGACTCATTGAATCTGTTTTAACCAAGTTTATTATGTTATGATTGAAACAAGTGTGTTATTATATATATTGTGTGTGTGTGTGTGTGTGTGTGTGTGTGTGTGTGTGTGTGTGTGTGTGTGTGTGTGTGTGTGTGTGTGTTTGTGTGTGTGTGTGTGTTGTGTGTGTGTGTGTGTGTGTGTGTCCAGTGTTGCTGGTCTATCTCTCAGACGGGAGAAGATGAGTGATTTAAAAGATGAGGAAGAAGACAAGTCTCCAGTCCCCAGCTGTCTGTCTCTGAAGAGTGAGCGGTCTAAAGAGGACCCTCCAGACTTCAGTGATGAACCTGGACCCTCAGACACAAAGTAAGATTTCTACTGTAATCTGACCTGAAGAGGATTCAGTTTTGTTATCTGATCATTAAAGTGTTCTTTAATAATGTCATGTGTGCAGTAGAGTACAGTAAGCTAACATTATAAGCAACCGGGCGAGGCCGCAAAGTATAGCGCAGCGCATTATGCATTTGTTAACATGCCCACCGGAACCCTGAGGCATTACCAACAGATCAACGCACAATCAACCCATACAGGACATCTCTTTCTCCACATTAAATGTTATGCATTAGAATTGACTCTTCTTGTCTGTCACAGACTCTTCTTGTCTGTCACGGACTCTTCTTGTCTGTCACGGACTCTTCTTGTCTGTCACGGACTCTTCTTGTCTGTCACGTACTCTTCTTGTCTGTCACGGACTCTTCTTGTCTGTCACGGACTCTTCTTGTCTGTCACATACTCTTCTTGTCTGTCACATACTCTTCTTGTCTGTCACGGACTCTTCTTGTCTGTCACGGACTCTTCTTGTCTGTCACGGACTCTTCTTGTCTGTCACGGACTCTTCTTGTCTGTCACGGACTCTTCTTGTCTGTCACGGACTCTTCTTGTCTGTCACATACTCTTCTTGTCTGTCACGGACTCTTCTTGTCTGTCACGGACTCTTCTTGTCTGTCACGGACTCTTCTTGTCTGTCACGGACTCTTCTTGTCTGTCACGGACTCTTCTTGTCTGTCACGTACTCTTCTTGTCTGTCACAGACTCTTCTTGTCTGTCACAGACTCTTCTTGTCTTTCACAAACTCTCTTGTCTGTCACATACTCTTCTTTCTGTCACATACTCTTCTTGTCTTCACATACTCTTCTTGTCTGTCACATACTCTTCTTGTCTGTCACAGTACTCTTCTTGTCTTTCACATACTCTTCTTGTCTGTCACATACTCTTCTTGTCTGTCACAGACTCTCTTGTCTTTCACACTCTTCTTGTCTGTCACGTACTCTTCTTGTCTGTCACATACTCTTCTTGTCTGTCACAGACTCTTCTTGTCTGTCACAGACTCTTCTTGTCTGTCACATACTCTTCTTGTCTGTTCACACTCTTCTTGTCTGTCACATACTATTCTTGTCTGTCACACGACTCTTCTTGTCTGTCACAGACTCTTCTTGTCTGTCACATACTCTTCTTGTCTGTCACAGACTCTTCTTGTCTGTCACAGACTCTTCTTGTCTGTCACAGACTCTTCTTGTCTGTCACAGACTCTTCTTGTCTGTCACAGACGCTTCTTGTCTGTCACAGACTCTTCTTGTCTGTCACAGACTCTTCTTGTCTGTCACAGACGCTTCTTGTCTGTCACAGACTCTTCTTGTCTGTCACACTCTTCTTGTCTGTCACATACTCTTCTTGTCTGTCACAGACTCTTCTTGTCTGTCACAGACTCTTCTTGTCTGTCACATACTCTTCTTGTCTGTCACAGACTCTTCTTGTCTGTCACAGACTCTTCTTGTCTGTCACATACTGTCTGTCACATACTCTTCTTGTCTGTCACATACTCTTCTTGTCTGTCACATACTCTTCTTGTCTGTCACATCTTTCTTGTCTGTCACATACTCTTCTTGTCTGTCACATACTCTTCTTGTCTGTCACAGACTCTTCTTGTCTGTCACATACTCTTCTTGTCTTTCACATACTCTTCTTGTCTGTCACATACTCTTCTTGTCTGTCACATACCTTCTTGTCTGTCACATACTCTTCTTGTCTTCACATACTCTTCTTGTCTTCACATACTCTTCTTGTCTGTCACATACTCTTCTTGTCTTTCACATACTATTCTTGTCTGTCACATACTCTTCTTGTCTGTCACATACTCTTCTTGTCTGTCACATACTCTTCTTGTCTGTCACATACTCTTCTTGTCTTCACATACTCTTCTTGTCTGTCACATACTCTTCTTGTCTGTCACATACTCTTCTTGTCTTTCACATACTCTTCTTGTCTGTCACATACTCTTCTTGTCTGTCACATACTCTTCTTGTCTGTCACATACTCTTCTTGTCTGTCACATACTCTTCTTGTCTTTCACATACTCTTCTGTCTGTCACATACTCTTCTTGTCTGTCACATACTCTTCTTGTCTGTCACATACTCTTCTTGTCTTCACATACTTTCTTGTCTGTCACATACTCTTCTTGTCTGTCACATACTCTTCTTGTCTGTCACATACTCTTCTTGTCTTGTCACATACTCTTCTTGTCTGTCACAGACTCTTCTTGTCTGTCACATACTCTTCTTGTCTGTTCACATACTCTTCTTGTCTGTCACATACTCTTGTCTGTCACATACTCTTCTTGTCTGTCACATACTCTTCTTGTCTGTCACTACTCTTCTTGTCTGTCACATACTCTTCTTGTCTGTCACATACTCTTCTTGTCTGTCACATACTCTTCTTGTCTGTCACATACTCTTCTTGTCTGTCACATACTCTTCTTGTCTGTCACAGACTCTTATTGTCTGTCACATACTCTTCTTGTCTTTCACATACTCTTCTTGTCTGTCACAGACTCTTCTTGTCTGTCACATACTCTCTTGTCTTTCACATACTCTTCTTGTCTGTCACATACTCTTCTTGTTTCTGTCACATACTCTTCTTGTCTGTCACATACTCTTCTTGTCTGTCACATACTCTTCTTGTCTGTCACAGACTCTTCTTGTCTGTCACATACTCTTCTTGTCTGTCACATACTCTTCTTGTCTGTCACATACTCTTCTTGTCTGTCACAGACTCTTATTGTCTGTCACATACTCTTCTTGTCTTCACATACTCTTCTTGTCTGTCACATACTCTTCTTGTCTGTCACATACTCTTCTTGTCTTTCACATACTCTTCTTGTCTGTCACAGACTCTTTGTCTTCACATACTCTTCTTGTCTTTCACATACTCTTCTTGTCTGTCACATACTCTTCTTGTCTGTCACATACTCTTCTTGTCTGTCACATACTCTTCTTGTCTGTCACATACTCTTTTGTCTTCACACTCTTCTTGTCTGTCACATACTCTTCTTGTCTGTCACATACTCTTCTTGTCTGTCACATACTCTTCTTGTCTGTCACAGACTCTTCTTGTCTTTCACACTCTTCTTGTCTTTCACATACTCTTCTTGTCTGTCACAGACTCTTCTTGTCTGTCACATACTCTTCTTGTCTTTCACAGACTCTTCTTGTCTTCACAGACTCTTCTTGTCTTTCACATACTCTTCTTGTCTGTCACAGACTCTTCTTGTCTTTCACATACTCTTCTTGTCTGTCCATACTCTTCTAGTCTTCACATACTTTCTTGTCTTCACAGACTCTTCTTGTCTTTCACATACTCTTCTTGTCTGTCACATACTCTTCTTGTCTGTCACATACTCTTCTTGTCTTTCACATACTCTTCTTGTCTGTCACATACTCTTCTTGTCTTTCACATACTCTTCTTGTCTGTCATACTCTTCTTGTCTTTCACATACTCTTCTTGTCTGTCACAGACTCTTCTTGTCTTGACAGACATATGTCACAGACTCTTCTTGTCTGTCACATACTCTTCTTTTTCCTTGTCTTTCACATACTCTTCTGTCTTTCACATACTCTTCTTGTCTGTCACAGACTCTTCTTGTCTTTCACAGACTCTTCTTGACCGGAGAGATTTAGATTTGCCGGTCTTCAGCATATTTTACCGGTCAAAGTCCGGTAATTACCGGCTAACGGAAACTCTGCGTCTGTTACAAAAACCTGTCAGTGTTGAGATTGTGCTCCTGTGGTCTCTGACGGTCTGAGGGAAATCAGAAAGGAGAACAGAGCTCTACAGCCGCTCATATTAAATCAGGGTTATTAATGTTCCTTTATAAACCATACTAGATAAGTAAATAAGTAAATAAGTAGAATACTGTCTATGGTACTATCAATATACTCACTGCTGTACTTATGACTTCATGAAGTCATTCTGAGTGTTGATGGAGCAGCTACGATGTTAGCAGTTAAACCCCGAGCCTGTTTTTCAGGCCCCAGGCTCGAAAATGACATTCCCAGAACAAATGACCATAACTTCTCTTCTAAAAGGGTAAATTAATAATCTTTTTTCTCAAAGCAATGATAAACCTGTGAGTTGGATGTAGAAGAGTCAGAATCAATATAGATTTAAGCATCGTAAGCTGCTACTTAATGTCTTTGTTTTTTTTTTACATGTCTAGTAGTTTACTCCATTGAGTGTTTACAAGAAACACGTGTAGACGAAATATGTGTTTTGTTTTTGATGTTTTGAGGTACGCAAAGGCGCGTAGTGACACAAGTGACGTTACGCAATTCAGATTTGTGCCGCGTACCAGTTATGTGCACCCCTGGTTATACGAACCATTTTTACGTCTAAATGAGCCCTGAGTGAAAAAATGCTAACGCAGTTAGCACAGAACTCACGGTAAATACCCTTATTACTTATCGGATCTGCACAAACAAGATATAGATTAGCAAACTGAGATTCCACAGTTTCCAGAAATATAAGTGTCATTACTGACCGATCGGAACTCGCGACATGAGAAGCTAACACAGACATCACACCACGTAGCATTAGGTAGCCAACACGGCAATATTCTTACCTTTGTTGATCTGATCAAAAGTTGTCTTCAATGGCATTAAAACGATAAAACGCAGCTGAAGGTTAATCCGTAGGTTAATCCATGTGTCTGCGTCACTTTGAAATGATTTCTGATAATCCATCAGCAATAAACCTAGTTTTCAGTTTTCAGATTTCAGAGCGTGAGATAGGTTTCGCTTTGGGCAAACTGCGTGCGCATAGCTCTGACTTCTCTTTTTTTTGTATTATTATTTTTTATGACATTTGGCAGCAAACAATTACACATTGTTTTTTCAAGACATAATAATATACATTTTAAGTTTGTCTGTCCGAAATGCCTTTTTCTTTTTTTACACAAAGATAAATAAAGACAGTAAAAAGTACGAACAATACGAACATTAGGGAGCGATCAGGACTTCACAGTAAAATCATACGTTTGTAAAACTAAAATCTGGCCTATGAGGTTTTACGAAATCAGTCCTATTTCTCCATCGTGACACAAATAGTTCCAGTTTGTGATTGACAGATGATGTTATCCTCTCCATTTTGTAAATGTCCATTGTAATATCCATCCATGCGTTTAAAGTTGGGCTATCAGGTGATAACCACTTCTTTGTAAGAGCTTTTTTACTCGCCACCAGCAACAGATTTAATAAATATTTGTCTTTTTTAGTCCATTCTTGAGGTACGAGTCCAAAGAACAAAGTCTTACTCTCCATGGCACATGACGTTTGAAATATCTTGTAAGGCTTTATGTATCTCTCTCCAAAAGACCTCAATAACAGGGCAGTCCCAGAAAACGTGATAATGATTTGCATTTGAATTTCCACATTTTCTCCAGCAGTCTGGGGAGTTACCACCATAGTGAGACTTCTGAGAGGGTGTTATAAAATATCTTATCAGGCTTTTCCAACCAAACTCCTCCAGTTATGTGAACTGTACATTTCCACTGATATTTCCATATTGTTGTCCATTCCTCCTCAGATATGATAACCCCTCCTCCCTTCTCCCACTTGGATTTCACATAATGGTTGAGTGTATTTTAAGATTCAACAGCCCTTTATACATACATGAAGTAACTTTGCTATCTGTTTTTGAATCGTATGCTTTTTTAAATAGTTCTATCACACCTGTACTTGACTCTGTTATAGTTTTAACCTTTTTGTTAACATAATGCCGCATCTGTAAGTATCGATAGAAGTCTTGTTTTTCTAATAGAAATTTCTCTTTAAGCATTTCAAAACTAAACAGCGTTCCCTCTTTAATTATGTTGCAAAGAGCAGTTACTCCTTTGGCTGTCCAATCCTTGAATCTAGTGTCTAATTTATTTGGAGTAAAGTCGGTGTCATATGCACACCATTTCAGAATTGTAATATGTTCCTCTAATTTATACTCAGTTATGACTGTTTTCCATACTTTAAGAGTCAGTTTTACCCATGGATTTTCAATGTTATTTATGTAGCCCTGTAGGTCGCTGTCAGCTATGATTGCTTGTATGGGAATGGATAATATTTTCTCTTCCATGGTTTTCCATTGGGCATCATACGATGGATTGCACCAGCATACCATGGGCCTCAGCTGTGCTGCCCGGTAAACTCTTTCAGGGAAGGTAGGGCCCACCCCTCCTTTTCTTTTGCTAATTGTAAAGTTTTAAAACAAATTCTAGGTCTTTCAGCCTGCCATATATACCTTGATATTATTCTGTCCACTCGTTAAATTGTTTTTGGTTAATCTCTATTGGTAAGTCTGGAACAAATAAAGTAGTCTTGGCAGTATGTTCATTTTGATGGATTCAATTCTTGAGCTGAGACTAAAGAAAGGGATTAGGTTCCATCTAGCTATGTCCTCCTTAATCTTTTTGTTTAAAGGTGAGTAATTGTATTCTGATAGTTCTGAAAGATCCTTTGGTATTATAACGCCTAAATATTTGAAATGCTCTGTGTGCCATGCCAAAGGGTATCTATTTCTAATTTCACCTGGTGGGCTGTAGTTGTAAGTAAGCAATTGTGTTTTTAGCAATATTGACCTTGTATCCTGACAGTCGACCATATTGTTCAAGTGATTGCATCAATTTAGGGAGAGAGTTTGTTGGTTGAGCCAAAAAAAACAAAATGTCGTCCGCGTAGCAAGCCAGCTTGTGTTCCCGCCCGTGATTAGTAATTCCCCTAATCTCTTCATTTTGTCTTATGTATTGAGCCAATGGTTCCAAGTATAGTGCGAAGAGTAGCGGTGACCATGCACAACCTTGTCTCGAGCCTCTTTCGAGGGTAATGCTATTTGACAAATCCATTAGCTTTAATTCTAGCAGTGGGCTTGTTGTATAATGCCTGTACAGTTTTAATAATTGTGTCATGTATACCAAATCTATGTAGAACTCGATAGAGAAAATCCCAATTTACTGAGTCAAAAGCCTTTTCAGCATCCACGCTTATCACCATTGCCTCAATTTTACTTCTTTGAATGTGGTCTATGACATGTAGTGTCCTTCGTATGTTGTCTTGTGTTTGACGTTGTCGAATAAAACCTGTCTGGTCATTGTGGATCAATTTAGGCAGGAATTGTTCTAAACGTCTGGCCATGATGGAAGTAAGAAGCCTGTAATCCACATTAAGAACAGATATTGGTCTGAATGATCCACACTCCATTTTATCCTTTCCTTCTTTTGGTATTGCAGATATTATCGCTTCGTTCCAGCTGGGTGGTGTTTGAGCCTTTTTTAAGACCCAATTGAGTGTTGAGAGTATAATCGGTGTTAACTCGCCCTTAAATTCCTTATACCATTCTGCCTATAGCCATCTGATCCTGGTGACTTGCTTAGTTTGAGTTTACTTATTGCAATTTTAATTCACCTTCAGTTATGTCGACCGTCATCATTTAATTTTGTTCTTCATTTAGGGTCGCAGATCTATAGAGCTTAAGAAAGTGTCAATTTGAGTAAGGCTGCCCCCTGGAACTCCAGAGTACAATTTTTTGTAGAATGCTTCAAAAGCTTCCTGGATATCACTTAATTTGGTTTTTATTATTTTGGTTCTTGGATCCCTGATTTTGTGGATTGTATTCTCTGCTATCTTTTTTTTCAGTTTCCATGCAGTACTTTCATAGATTTAGTCCCGCTTTCATAGTACCTCTGTTTAAGAAACATTAGTTTTTTCTCAATTTCTTGTGTAGCCAAATTGTTAATTTCGTTCCTTATTTTCTTAACCTCCTCCAATGCATCCTGAGTCTGTCTAATTTTGTGTTTTCTTTCTAGTTCCTTCAATTTATTTTGTAAATCCTCTTTTCTTTATTCCTCTTTTTTTTCAGTGCTATAATTCTCCCTCTAAGAACAGCCTTTAAAGCATCCCACACAATGGGAGGGGAAACCTCTCCATTATCATTGAACTCCAAGTAACGGCCGATCTCCTTCTTAATTGGTTCTTTAACATAGGGATCATTGAGTAAACTTGAATTTAGTTTCCATAGATTACTCTTTGGTCTTAGGTCCAGATCAACTGTCAGATATATGGTGCATGGTCACTTAAATCTATTGATCCAATTCCACACGTGTTTATTTTATCTTTACCAATGTTATGAAATAATCTATTCTCGTGTATGAAGAGTGAGGGGCGGAACAATGAGTATAGTCTCTTCTGTTAGGAAATAGGTCCCGCCATATATCAATGAGACCAACATCTTCAAAGAGTTTGTTAACTTTCTTATGTAGAGATTTTGTACCATTAGTTTTCTTCCTAGAACAGTCTAATTCAGGTTGTAAGTGCACATTTAAGTCCCCCCCGCATATTAGAATACCTGTAGTCATAGGCGGCGCGTGAGGCTCAGGTTTGGGAAGGCTAAATAACTTGTTTTACCTGACGCTGCCTGCCTCCGGCGTCTATAGATAAAGATCAACTCAGTGAAAGCACCGCCTGATCAGAGCTCAGTGTGCGGAGTTTAAATCTATCAAGTCATATTAAAGGATAAAGGAAATACAGTTTAAACTGCCGTATGAAGAGAAGACGCCGACGTGTCGCACTTATCATTCATATCACATCATCGATCATGTAATATCATAATATATCATATTTCCTTATCTGAGTCAGCTTCTCGAGCGTATCTGACCGTGCAACACTTACATTGTCACATACTTTATGCAGAAGTGTTATTTTAAGCAACACATTAAGTTGACGAAACACTCAACTCAAATGTAATTAAAGTCAGATCCACTCGTGTCTTAGATGGGGCAGTGATATCATAAAACTGTTGTAGCTTTCAAACACTCGGTAGTTTATTTATTTTTTAACCAGCTGTTCTATATTCACCTTGCAGGTGCAGCTATGTGGTTTGTATCCTGGATTATATGTTTAATTCATGGATGTTTAAAGTTCATATTTGTCTAATATTAGTTTACTTTTCATTAATGAAGTATGACGCTGCGCTGTTCAGTACACTTGTCCCTGTTTGTGATTGGTCAAATGTTGCTAACCCCGCCCCTTTCACGTGAACGCGCTCTCAGCTGGAGAGAGAAACCCTGGCTTGATTTACCGAGTTGATAACCAGCGTCGTAGGACCGCTTAGCGAGATCTCGTTTGTTAGGGTTAGTTAAGATAACTCAAACATATCCAGGGTCTGTTGAACTGGCTTCGTAGTACAGGGCACAGGAGGCTGCATAGCAGCGCTAATGTCAAAGACACAAACATTATACATTGTATTTTTCTTTTACCAGGATGCAGTGGCAAAAATATTTGGGAAGGCTTAGCCTTCCCTAGCCTACAGTACCCGCCGCCCCTGCCTGTAGTTTCCATTATAATGACATCAACAATTTTCTGGAAGAAATTAAAATCCTTTCAGGAGGTGCGTAAACATTCAACAGAGTAATTGGATTTCCATCTATGTTACCCCTTATTAAAACAAACCTGCCCTCCTTATCTTTCATTTCAAAGACTTTCTCAAAGTGTTGCTTGCTTGAGATGAGAATAGCAACTCCTCCTCTGTGTCCTGATTTGTATGAGGAGAAAAATACATTAGTAAAACCCATTCTTTTAAGTTTTTCATGTTCTTTATCGTTTAGATGGGTTTCTTGTAGGTACACTATATGGGGTTGTTCTTTTTTCATTTGAGTTAAAATGTTACTGCGTTTAATCGGATTCAACAGCCCATTCACATTAAAGGAGATGAATGTTACTTTGTCGTTAGCCATTTGTCTCTTACTTTCTGTGTTTCAAATCTAACGAAGAAAAGAATAACAGATCTACTCCCTGAACAATAAAGAACAACAAAACATGTAACATAACAAAGGTGTGATTCCAAGGTAGGGGTCTCCCTGGGCTAGAGAGAACATCTAGCCATGGGGGAAAGCCTCTCTCGCCTGTGGGTTGAGGGCCCCCGTTGCAGTCTCCAGGAAGATAACAGTCTCCATCCATTACACCGTGTATTCCTCCCGTGTGTTTTCCCATTTGGAGGGGGGAAGGTGAGCAAACAAAATATAAAGTACCTGTTCATTTTAAATCTAGATCCGCTCACCGACGTTATCCAGACGTCACATCCTCTGATGGGGGCGAGGGCTCCCTCCTGAAGATCCGTAGTTTCTCTCTGATGCCCTGCTCTCGCGCATCCTCTGCCCCTGTGGTTCAGATCCTCCGACCACCTTCCAGGCATAGCGGGCCAGTTGCTCAGCCAGGCTCTCCTTGGACTTGGTCACTCTGACGGGCAGACCTCTTTTATTCAGGTCCGTTGTAGCCTCGTCCCATCCTCATAGTATACTCGCAGCTTGGCGGGGAACGGAGTCTGGAAGCGGTATCTTGTTCTCCTTTAACACCCGTTTTGCTTCGGAGTATTCCTTTCGCTTCTGCAGCCGAAGAACCGAAGCGTCTTTCTTGGCTCTGGATAGTAGGTCCTTCCACTTTTTCCTACACTCTTCCACCGTCCGTATCCCTCCATCGCCCAAGTCATTTATCGCACCAGTGATCGACTTCCAGGCTGCGAGTTTATGTTTGTTTGTCATAGTGTTATTACATTTGGCAGTTAGCGAGTTTTTATGCTCTGCATATATTTCAATTAGTGTTCTAATCTCTCTATCAGTAAAATAGTTTTTTCTCTTCTTTTGGTTTCCGTTATCCATGACTTCGTTATCCAATTCTTAGTTTGCTCTGAATGGAGGAATTTGAGTGTTAAATTATGTAGACGTGTGTAGGCGCAGCCACGACCGAGAAGTCAGGCTTGGTGCACTCGGTGTAAATTCGAATCACTAAGTCGGACGTAGCTAAGCCCGACGTTAGAGTTAAGACCTACTTTTTTATGCCCAGCTGGTGCACTCCACTCCTGGTCCCCCGGGGGGCTTTGGGACGAGCGACCGGTGCGCCCTCTCGATGTGGAGCTCTGTAGCGTGGGGGGAGGTCAAGGGTGTCCCGTAGTAATTTTTCCACAAAGTCCACCATAGACGTTCCCTCCTCACCTTCGGGGACATTATATATCCTTAAATTCTCCCGTCTAGATCTCCCTTCTTGGTCGAGTAGTTTGCTTTCTTGCTGAGTCAGCACTTTCATCATCTTAGCTAGCACATGCTCCACGTTTTGAACACGGCCTTCCATCTTTTCAATTCATGTCTCTGCCTCGGCTATTTTGTATTAACGTTGGTAAGCTCAGCCTTAATATCGCTGAGTTGTTGTTTCGTGTCCTTTCGAAAGTCCTGTATCTCCTCCAAAACTTTGGCTAAGCCAAATGAGCTAGCGCTAGCTTCGCCATCTTGTACCTGCGTAGGTGAGCCGTTATCCGTTTTTTCTTCATTTCCAGGTTGTCCATGGCTTTTTTATTGGTTCCATCCATTCTTCCCATTATTGCCCCACTGCCAAGTCGCTTATTCTCAGAGTTTGTTTTATTTGACGACCTTACGGGGTTAATTAACTATTACTTTGGAGGAGCTGCTATCTTAAGCTGCCATTCAGGGCGATGACGTCACCGGAACCTCAGCTCTGACTTCTCAATGGTAACGTGTGTGTGTATGTGGACATTCCACTTCAATTCTATTGGCTCTAACGGTTCAAAAGAGATGTCAATCATCAAAATCGACCAATGGGTTCCAGAGAAACGGCAAATACACCCATTTCCACCCAAATTACCCCAGAGATGTTATTTTTGTGCTAAAACTCTCTAAAAAGGTCAAATGTCACTTGTTTTGCATCAATCTTGATACAGGGTACTTATTATATGTTATAGTTTGGATTCCTAAAGCTTTTAGTCTACCATCCCATCATTCAAAGGTGGTTTTCACTATAAGTAATGGGTTATTTTTGGACGGACACAATAATTTACATTCTTTTACTGTTCAATCTGAATTTACTTTAAAATAAAGAAAATCTATATTGATTCTGACTTTTCTACATCCAACTCACAGGTTTATCATTGCTTTGAGAAAAAAGATTATTAATTTACCACTAAGATATATTATATAGAGATATAGACCTTTTTAAATGTTAAACTAGAATTTGCCACCTTGTTGTACCTTTGGTGAGAATCAGCTCCTCTAAAGTAAAGTGCTATAAAGGATGTGTTCATCTCCACAGAGGGAAGAGGAAGAGTCCTGTTCCTGTGGAGGAGCAGCTGTCCAGCTGTGCTCTGTGTCAGGACGTCCTGAAGGATCCAGTCTCTACCAGCTGTGGACACTGGTTCTGCAGACAGTGCATCACCTCATACTGGGAGCAGAGACCTCCATCAGGAGACTCCTCCTGTCCCCAGTGTGGAGAAAGATCCAGAACCAGAGCTGACCTGCAGACAGCCAGTCAGACCAGCTCTGTACGAAGTAAGAGGCCGAACACATGCAGCGTCTTTAGATCCGTCGGGGCGCTGGGTCTCTGCTCTTGTATGAACTCTCATTGGCTCAGAGTGTCATCTGGTCTTCGTCCAGGCATTGTTTTCTGTAATGTGTATTAACACAGAAAGCAGTGTTTTCCTAAGTAGAAACACTGGACAGATCTAAAGGGGAACGTTAGCAAAGAACCTTTACAGAAGATAGTGAAGCAGGATTCTTCTTGGTTTTTCTGTTTTTGATTAGGTATACTGTTGTAGAGCATTGTTAGAATGCCCGAGCGGCCATGGAGGCAAAATAGGAGAAGCAGGCAGGTTGGTGTTTTTCCATAGAAAACTGTTTTATTTTTCCATCCACTGTGACCACATGGCTGCCCTCCACCACCCACACAGTATACAACACCGTTCTCAACAACACTGACTGCCTTTTATAGGTGGCCTCAGATCTTCACTGGCTGGCACATACCATTATCATTATCTAAACAAACGATTTACCACAACTATATACACATTTACTAAATATTTCCCCACCAATTTACCAATAATATATACATGAAAAAAGCTATGACAATATACATTAAATAAATATATCTATGTGCAAAAATGTCGAACTCCCCCCTGGAGACTACCACTTGCCGTTTCCCTCCCGGAACTATATTTAGAGGTGTGCGGGCCCGGGGAACTCTTTTGCCCGAACACCCTGGGAGAGAGAACAGACAGAGGTAAGTTTAATCATCACACAACCAATCACTAATTCTCACGTTTACTTCATGAACAATCCCTCGCTACCCGTACTGTTAGCAATGTATGAATATGAGCATTTTAAACCGTATCCATTTCTTTAATCAGGCGAACGGCGAGCAGGAACGGCCCGGCGTCCGCGCTGCACGACACGAGACTCACCCACACAACAATGCAATTCAATCAATTGTCAATAAACATATTTATACATTAATAAAGTGTGTTCATTTAAATCATGTGCCAATACTGTGTCAATATACCCTATACAGTACAATGATTATATCAACATGTTAATGTGAGCTCTAGTAACGGCGTCTCGTCGTTACAAGCATAGACAGTAAGCAAGTAAGTAAGTTTCTTATTCTCTCCTGTTTCCTTCTCTTCCAGCAGATAGTGGTCTGCAGAGGTTTTAGATGAACATAGGCTCAGTCTGAGGAGGAGATGTGAACGTGTGACTGAAGGAACTGATGAAAGTGAAACCCTCCTCAACAGGATCTTCACTGAGCTCTACATCACACAAGGCCAGAGTGAAGAGGTTAATACCCAACATGAGGTGAGGCAGCTGGAGACAGCTTCCAAGAAAGACCCTCCATGACACTCCAATCAAGTGCCAGGACATCTTTAAAGCCTTACCTGACCAACAGACTCACATCAGAGCGGTCCTGACCAACGGAGTCGCTGGAGTTGGAAAAACCTTCTCAGTGCAGAAGTTCACTCTGGACTGGGCCGAGGGTTTGGAAAACCAAGATGTCAGTCTGGTGATCCCGCTCTCCTTCAGGGAGCTGAACCTGATCAAAGGTGAGCAGTACAGTCTTCTCAGGCTGCTCCATGTTTTCCATCCAACCTTACAGAAGGTCACAGCAGAGCAGCTGGCTGTCTGTAAAGTGCTGCTTCATCTTTGACGGCCTGGATGAAAGCAGACTTTCTCTGGATTTCAGAAACAATGAGGTTGTGTCTGATGTCTCACAGCAGTCCTCAGTCAACGTGCTGCTGACAAACCTCATCAGGGGGAAGCTGCTTCCCTCGGCTCTCGTCTGGATAACTTCCAGACCTGCAGCGGCCAATCAGATCCCTCCTGAGTGTGTGGACAGGGTACAGAAGTACGAGGCTTCACTGACGCCCAGAAGGAGGAGTACTTCAGGAGGAGATCGAGTGATGAAGACCTGTCCAGCAGAATCATCTCTCACATCAAGGGCTCCAGGAGCCTCCACATCATGTGTCTGATCCCAGTCTTCTGCTGGATCACTGCTGCAGTTCTGGACCACATGTTGACTACAGACCAGAGAGGAGAGCTGCCCAAGACCCTCACTGACATGTACTCACACTTCCTGCTGGTCCAGACAAAGAGGAAGAAGCAGAAGTATGAAGAGGGACATGAGACGAGTCCACAGCAGCTGACGGAGGCTGACAGGGAGGTTCTTCTGAAGCTGGGGAGGCTGGCGTTTGAACATCTGGAGAAAGGAGACATCATGTTCTACCAAGAAGACCTGCAGCGCTGTGGTCTTGATGTCACCGAGGCCTTGGTGCACTCAGGAGTTTGTACAGAGATCTTCAAAGAGAGAGTGTGATCTTCCAGAAAACAGTCTACTGCTTTGTTCATCTGAGCATTCAGGAGTTTCTGGCTGCAGTCTACTGTTGCACTGTTACACCAACAGGAACACAAAGGTACTGAAGGACTTCCTGAAGATAGGCTGGATTTACCCATCCCTGGATGTCTTCTAAAGAGAGCCATGGAGAAATCCCTCAGAAGTAAAAATGGCCACCTGGACCTGTTTGTCCGCTTTCTCCACGGCCTCTCTCTGGAGTCCAACCAGAGACTGTTAGGAGGCCTGCTGGGTCGCACAGACAACAGACCAAAAATCATCCGAGACTCTTCAAAGGCCTGCTGGGTCGCACAGACAACAGACCAGAAACCATCCAGAGAGCATCAACAACTTGAAGGAGATGAGAAGTTCTAAAATCTCTCCTGAAAGGACCATCAACATCTTCCACTGTCTGACAGAGATGAAGGACCACTCAGTACATCAGGAGATCACAGAGTTCCTGAAGTCAGAGAACAGATCAGAGAAGGAACTCTCTGTGATCCACTGCTCTGCTCTGGCCTACATGCTGCAGATATCAGAGGAGGTTCTGGATGAGTTGGACCTGAATAAGTACAAACATCACAGGAGGGACGACTGAGACTGATTCCAGCTGTGAGGAACTGCAGGAAGGCTGTGTAAGTCCAGATGTGATTCACTTTATAAACTAATGTGGATCAGGAGTTTAATTATTCAAATAAACACTAACATTTCTGCTGTTTAAATACTGACAGCAAAATAAACCAACACTGTTCTTCTATTTATTTATAATAATAGTTAAATTGAAGCGTTTCTCTCTTCATATTGAGTGATGGAGGCGACATGTCAAACACATGAGGACTTTAGAGCTTTCTCAGCATGTGATCACACCACACAGCAGGACTTACAGTTATCACAGAAATATGTTATTATTACTTTCTAGTAGTTTCTTTATCATTAAACACACGTTTTTATCACAATGTGTTAGAGTTTAAAATCAGATCTATATCATTTCCCACCAATAACAGAGTTATGTCTTAATGCTGATATACTGGGAACATCTGATGGTATTCAGTTGAACATATTGAAACTTTATTGGTTGTTAATTGTGTTTGTGTGTACAATACATGTTCAGATGCTCAGAGAAGCCAAAACATCCTTCATCCATCACATCCAAATATCAATTCACATTTAAATATGTACATCTCTAATATTATCAAGTGATTCATTTAATTTCTGTTTCTTTGGTAACAGTCAGTGACAGCAGGAGCACAGACATGTGATCAGATCACACTGACAACACATTACACTCTATTATTATATATAATATTACATTAATAACAGAACATGTCAAATCTTTTTTCATCAAATGCTTGAGGTTAATATGTTTCCTCTTTTTGAACACCTGTTGTAATATATGTGTTATTATAGATGTACTCTCTGTGGACTCTCAGAGACTGACTGTGAAGTCGTGGCCTCAGCTCTGAAGTCTGACCCCTCCCATCTGAGAGATCTGGACCTGAGTTACAACGCTCTGAAGGATTCAGGAGTGGAGCTGCTGATTTCTGGACTAAAGAGTCCAAACTGCAGACTGGAGGCTCTCAGGTCAGTTCACTGACTGAACTTCATACAGATCTGTTTTTATTTATCATTTTCTGAATTTGCCTGAGAACAAATATATTTTATTTATTATTTTCCACTGTTGCTAATGACTGCATATTGATCAGAGTAACAGAGAGAAGGTGAATGTGTGAGGGAGTGTTTGAGCTTCCACAGACTCACTCTGTGCTCCATGAGTCAGTGGAGATGCTGTCAGTACTGATGAGCTGTGAGGGAGATGAAGGAGTCGTTAGACATCTGATCAAAGTTAAAGTTCCAGATTATCAGTGGATTGTTTCTGCATCATCTCTGACATTAAAACCCTGTTTAACTCTGATCACATTATTAAACCTGGAGTTATTTCAAACAGGAACATTGTTTTCTAAAGTTACATCATGTTTTCTTTCTTCAGACTGAGGCGCTGCAGTTTGTCAGAGATCAGCTGTTCTGCTCTGATCTCAGCTCTGAAGTCCAACATCCATCTGAGAGATCTGGACCTGAGTCAGAACGTTCTGCAGGATTCAGGAGTGGAGCTGCTGAGAGATCTTCTGGGGGGTCCAGACTGCAGACTGGAGACCCTCAGGTCAGTTCACTGACTGAACTTCATATAGATCTGTTTGTGTTTATCATTTTCTGAATTTCCCTGAGAACAAATACAATGTTATTGTTATTTTGTCCACTGTTGCTAATGACTGCATATTGATCAGAGTAACAGAGAGAAGGTGAATGTGTGAGGGAGAGAGTTTGAGCTTCCACAGACTCACTCTGTGCTCCATGAGTCAGTGGAGATGCTGTCAGTACTGATGAGCTGTGAGGGAGATGAAGGAGTCGTTAGACATCTGATCAAAGTTAAAGTTCCAGATTATCATGGATTGTTTCTACATCATCTCTGACATTAAAACCCTGTTTGAACTCTGATCACATTATTAAACCTGGAGTTTTTCAAACAGGAACATTGTTCTCTAAAGTTACATCATGTTTTCTTTCTTCAGACTGAGGTGCTGCAGTTTGTCAGAGATCAGCTGTTCTGCTCTGGCCTCAGCTCTGAAGTCTGACCCCTCCCATCTGAGAGTTCTGGACCTGAGTCTCAACGATCTGCTGGATTCAGGAGTGGAGCTGCTGAGAGATCTTCTGGAGAGTCCAGACTGCAGACTGCAGACTCTCAGGTCAGTTCTCCATCTTTAACTTCTGTGCTGAGATGAAGAGAGTTGTGTTGACTCTGAGCTGCAGACATCAGGCTGATATCACTCTGATCCTCACTGAGCATCTTAATGCTAAAGTCTACTTTCTTCTTCTGTGGTTTAAACACTTATATATAAAAAACCTTCACTGCATAATTCCCTCTGAACCTTTAAACACCTGAAATACATCTTATTTTCTCCATCATGATTTTAACAAATGATATCAAATACAATAATTGAATATGTGTTTTAAAACTATCAAACACTGACAAGTATTTCAGGTGTTGCTGTTTCCAACATGTTTCTGAAGCTACATGATGCTTTACTGACTGAATAGTTTACACTGAAGAAGCTGTGATTTGATGAATCCACTGTTCCTAAAATACAGATTCTGGATGGTTCTTCAATAATAATAATAATAGTAATACATGAGACTTGTATAGCGCTTTTCAGGAAACTCAAAGACGCTGTGACAGAGAATTAAAAAACAAAAAGAGATAAACAAAACAGAGAATAGGGGGGGGGGGTCAGTGGTTGAATGCAGTGTTGAACAGGTGGGTTTTGAGTAATGTTTTGAATGCTGTGAGGGAGGAGAGTCTCTGATGGATTGGGGGAGTGAGTTCCAGAGGGTGGGTGCAGCAACGGAGAAGGCTCTGCCGCCCCAGGACTTGAGGTTGGTCCGGGTGGTGAGGGACAGGAGGTTGGCAGCAGCAGAGCGGAGGGAGCGAGTGGGAGTGTGTCTGTGGAGGAGGTCAGTCAGGTGGGGGGGACAGGAGGTTGGCAGCAGCAGAGCGGAGGGAGCGAGTGGGAGTGTGTCTGTGGAGGAGGTCAGTCAGGTGGGGGGGACAGGAGGTTGGCAGCAGCAGAGCGGAGGGAGCGAGTGGGAGTGTGTCTGTGGAGGAGGTCAGTCAGGTAGGATGGGGCCAGGTTATGGAGGGCTTTGTATGTCATTAGGAGGATTTTGTACCTGGAGTTATTTCTAACAGGAACATTGTTTTCTAAAGTTACATCATGTTTTCTTCATTCAGACTGGAGAGCTGCAGTTTGTCAGAGATCAGCTGTTCTGCTCTGGCCTCAGCTCTGAAGTCCAACCTCCATCTGAGAGATCTGGACCTGAGTTTCAACTATCTGCAGGATTCAGGAGAGAAGCTGCTGAGAGATCTTCTGGAGAGTCCAGACTGCAGACTGGAGACCCTCAGGTCAGTAAGGGGTCTCTGCTGGTTCAGCAGTATTAAACACAGGGAGGTGTTTCTCTCACTGGGGAATCCCAACAGATCAGTGATGTTACCCACTGACTGCAGGCTCCTTCATTCTTCCATCAACTATAGGAGGCCAGCTGAACCTGCAAAGCCACACTTTAGGAATCCACTCTCTAACAGACAGATGGGGTTTTACTGAAGAGTGGGAAAGGTAGTCTGTTCTTTATGGGATGTTTCTAGTTTCTAATGACTGGTTACTTCCTGTAATGCAGCTGAGAGCTGTGGCAGGCAGTCGTAGTGTTTGCAGAGAAGATATGATGGGATGTAAAGCATGAGCTCAGGACTCTGAAGCTGACTCAAAGAACTAACACTTATTTAAACTGGATCTAAAACTGTTGGATTTTGTTCATCTCTACAGGATCGGGATGATGAGACGATCAGAGCCACGATCCAGAAGACCTGTGAGTACTGAAACCATATCCTCCATTCATCAAGATATTGTACATTAAATCTGATCTTAAAAGGTCTTTATAGCACAACAACAATATATTGTAATTCCATTGTGTTACAGCTCTATTCAATCACTTTGGCTGCTAATGTTTCTCTCTGTTCAAGTTGAATTATTCTTTCTGTGTCACCTCTTCTCTCCATCAGGTGACTCCGATGTGGAACAGGAAGTGAAGACAGACAGAAAGGTGAGAGAGGAGCAGTTGAACAGAGTGAAGTGTATTTATTTCACCACTGAATTCAAATATAATTGTTAGGGCTGGAAAGTTAAACGCTATAACGCTCGCTGTTGATGGAAATGATTCAGGTATTCGATTATGAGTTAAGAATATTTCTATTTAATTCATGTTTGTTCTTCTTTTAATGGGAGGTGTGTCTGAGAGGATTACATATCACCAAGTTCATTCAATAAATGTATATGACGATGCCATTTCAAATATCTGGATCCCCGACGAAATGGGAAATAATCCTACTGGCTGGTACTTCTGTGCTGTGATTGGCTGGTACTTCTGTGCTGTGATTGGCTGGTAATACTGTGCTGTGATTGGCTGGTACTTCTGTGCTGTGATTGGCTGGTACTTCTGTTCTTTGATTGGCTGGTACTTCTGTTCTGTGATTGGCTGGTAATACTGTGCTGTGATTGGCTGGTAATACTGTGCTGTGATTGGCTGGTAATACTGTGTTGTGACCGTTTCAAATTGTAAATGAACTTTGTTTGTTCCAGGCTCCTGAATCCTTCTCACCTGAACACACAACTGGATCTCCATACAGGTAATGCTATAACATGACCAAACATTATTTAAACACATTCAAAATATATATTTATTTTATTGTGTTTCATTTCATGTCTTTCACCATGAGGTATTGCATCCTATCTCTTTCTGACAGACATAAATAAATGAATGCCTCTGTGTGTAGGATTGTTTTCTTGTGCCAGTCTACATCCTCGCTGGATAGATATTTTGTTAATTTAATGAAAGTTTTTGTACACACACATCCTGATGCATGTGGACACATCTTCAGTGATGTTCCTGTCATCATCAGGTGTTTCAGATCTTTCATCAAACCCTCCTCCAGGTCAGATCCAGCTGGACGAACACCTGTCAGTCAGAACACAGGCCAGTGAAGGCTTGTTGTAGTAACTTGTCCCCTGTGTGTCTACAGGTTCAGGTGTCCTGGTCCAGGTGAGTTCCAGTGTGCTTCGACTGGCCTGGTGTTCGTCATGGCTCAGGAGGCGGAGCTTCTGTACAGGACGGTCCCTTGGGAGGAGAGCATCCTCCAATCAGCTGGCAAGCAGGCAGCAGGGCCGCTGTTCGACGTGAAGAGTTCTGATGAAGCTGCCGTCTGCCAGCTCCACCTGCCACACAGTGAGACAGAGGATGGTAAAGACATCTAGTGTTAACAAATATACACTTGTATAATGTTTCTGTGGCACCTTTTAATATCCACTACCGCTCAAAGGTTATGAAGCAGCTTTATTAACTAGTTTAACAAAGATAACAACAGTATGATTCAGACACCAAATGTATTCTTTATATTCATATAGTTTTGTCCCCAAAAGAAGAAAACGTCCTTTTAGTGGATGTGTTGCATGGCATTATGGATCATTATTGAAGCAGACGATGCAGTGCAGCTCTAAATACTGAGTTGGATTGTCTTTGGGCTCTGCAGTCTCTCACTGTAATATTAAAGAGATTTAAACTGTGATCCAGTCCACAGCACGCTCAGCTGCTAACAGTGCTAACTCAACGCTAACTCTCTGTTACTGTTGTGATGCTAAGCTAGCAGTTTGATTCATTCTTCCTTTGTTATCCATCTGTTGCTCTTTCTGCTCTGTACATTGTCAGTCTGGCTGAAGCATGAACAAAACAAAACAACAGACAACAACATTTATAAGTTAGACTTTCTACGCCCTGAAAGCTTTAGAAAACTCTTCACACATCTAGAGAATCACTCAGACATGAGACCGGACACAGTCGAGCTGTTCTGACAAACAACTCAGCGTTCCTATAAATACAAACATAATGAATAAAGTTTATGCATAACAGTAAATGCTCCCATCCAGACAGATCACAGGGGACAGAACAATAATGAAACATTACAAATAAAAGGTGGAGATATAAACTGGTACATCCTAGTGAGGCTCCAAAGGAATGACATTAGATGAGCATTAGCTCTGAGCTAAAGTGGCGTGACATTGAATATGATGAAGCTGTTTCAGCAGCAATGCAACAGATGACCAGCTCTTTGCTCCACAGCGCTGCTCCTGGACGGCCTGTTGTCTGTCCTCCACATCACTGATGAAGGCCTGAGCATCTTGGAGCCGCTGGAGGTCACACCCACTCACGTGGTGGTGAAGGTGCCTCACCTCTCTTTCTTTGGCCTTATCATCGATCCATTGAAAAGGCTTCTAAAGCGGCGGATAAAAGGCAAAATTCTGCTGTTCCTACGACCCCGGGCCGAGAGGAGCAAATACTGGATGTACTTCTGCTGCAGAAAAACGTCCCTAAGGAGGAGGTAAAGTCAGCCTCTATACATGCTCACTGTCAGACTAAACACTTGTTTTTAACCACAGGTGTTTCCACAAAGAGAGTAAGATCTATCTGAACTGAATCTTCATGGTTGTGGTTATTTTGGATCCTCTCTCAGCTTGTATTTCTGTCTGCCAGTGTCACTTGTGATACTTAAGGCATATATGGTAAACACAGCACAAACTGAAGGCTTCCTGAGATGGATCACGTGATCTCATCCTTCCTCACTATGTTTTGATGCTCGGGCAGCAGTCTTTTGTGTTTCAAAGACTTATGTGATCAGTATTATATATTCAACATCCCTATAACAGCATTCCTCAATAGCTTATATCCAAGAATTAAAATAACTATTTAAAATGTTTAAAATGAGTGATATATCCTTATTATTCTGTTTGTAATTGATTGTATATCTCATCACTCTGCGGAGCAGGTCCGTCACCATTTGTTGTTTTTAGATCTTCAAATCCATGTTCCCTGACTATTAGAGCATGAACTAAAGTGATCAAAATGTCCTGTTACTAAAGGTTGCTGTCAAACAAGGAAGTGCTGTGCGCATCAAGATCTCCTCCCGCTGTGAGCTGGACATTGATCACAAATACAGTGTGCACTGTGAACCTGAGGGCTTCCTCATTCAGCCTGAGGTGAGTCACTGATACTCCTCTAAAGGAACACAATGATCATTAACACACATTTATCTGCATGTGGATCAGGGCCGGCCCTGACCAATTTGCTGCCCTAGGCAAGATTTTAGCTGCCCCCCCCCCCCCCTCCACAGGCCGCTTGCATCACTGTGAATTCCAATGTTAATAAAAGAACACAGAAGCTGTATTTTTTTTGTATTATGTTAAATAAACAAAAATCCAAAATTAAAGCTCTAAATATAACTATTGATTAGCAAACAAACCACCTTGCTATCGTCTAAAAGTAAGCCAGCAAGTTAACAAAGTTCCTTCAACGGTAACTATTCAATTGACTTTTGATTAATGATCACATTAACGTTAGCGTACCTTTGTCCCGTTTCTCCTCCTCCTCTTTTCTTTTGTTTCTTCCCTGGCACCAGATAACTTTGTTAGTTTCGACATGGCGATGGCTAATTATCGTCAGGTAGTTAGCGTCTTTTTTTTGTCACGGCAGGTCAAGTGTCAGTTCAGAAAAGCCCCCCCGCCCCCCGGGTCACTTCAACTTGAGGGACTGCGGATGGAAATGAGCTCAAAGCTAAATCTGGCACTGTTACGCTTGACACATTTGAATGTTTTAAGTGTTCATTACTGTGCATTGATTAAAACGTACCTGACTAGGGGGGGGGGGGGAGCGCCATAGTTTATGGGCGCTGTACGCAATGTAGAGGCGTAGTTCTGTTAAGATAAGATAATAAGATGTACTTCATTGATCCCAAATTGGGAAATTCTTTTATCAAATATCGTTAATAGTATTTTTTTTAAAAGATCCCCCCCAATTTTGGGCGCCCCCCATGGATGGATGCGCCCCTAGCATTCGCCTATACTGCCTATGCCAAGGGCCGGCCCTGATGTGGATCCACAATCAGGAAAGAAACAGATACACTTTTAACTTCTGCTTCTGGTTTTCAGGATGAAATATTTGATTCAGGTTTTGGACCAGATTACGATCCGACATTTGAAGTTTTCCTGACGACGAGCACAGAGACAGTGTTGTTGAAGGTCAAGGACCAACGTGGAAATGAAGTCTGGAAACGGCGCGTGCCACTGGAAGGTAAGACTCCACCTGAGCTCAGACCCAGTGATAGACTGGATAACTCTAAAGCTCCATCTCATAGCATTCTCTATTAAGGCTCCATGGCAGCGCATCATTACGACATTAGTAAAAACTAGTGTGGTGTGGTGCTGAAACAGCGTGGCATCATGGGAGTTGTAGTCTTCATCTTCTCATGGTTCAGTGGATACGCCGCCATTACAGGAGACCGTGATGAACGTACTGTTACCTTGATTAAAATGACACATCTCTCTGAACCATTTGAGATAATGTACGTACACAACTCAACAAAACATGAATAACATAGGTGTATTCGATTTAAGACATTTTAATGAGGAAATGTTACATATTATAACTTCAAGTGAACAGAAATCCACTCCTGGGAATGTTGAGTTACTTTAATTTTTAAGAGATCTGTTTAATGTGATTGTTGGTTATTCAAAAAATGTATTTTCCCTGTTTATCTACCAGGTCCAAGGCATGCATTGTCCCAGAGAAATGTCCCAGCAGAGAGCAGAGTCCCAGCTGAGAGCAGAGTCCCAGCAGAGAGCAGAGTCCCAGCTGAGAGCAGAGTCCCAGCAGAGAGCAGAGTCCCAGCAGAGAGCAGAGTCCCAGCAGAGAGCAGAGTCCCAGCAGAGAGCAGATCCAGCAGAGAGCAGATCCCAGCAGAGAGCAGAGTCCCAGCAGAGAGCAGAGTCCCAGCAGAGAGCAGAGTCCCAGCAGAGAGCAGAGTCCCAGCAGAGAGCAGCGTCCCAGCAGAGAGCAGAGTCCCAGCAGAGAGCAGAGTCCCAGCAGAGAGCAGAGTCCCAGCAGAGAGCAGAGTCCCAGCAGAGAGCAGCGTCCCAGCAGAGAGCAGCGTCCCAGCAGAGAGCAGAGTCCCAGCAGAGAGCAGCGTCCCAGCAGAGAGCAGAGTCCCAGCAGAGAGCAGCGTCCCAGCAGAGAGCAGAGTCCCAGCAGAGAGCAGAGTCCCAGCAGAGAGCAGCGTCCCAGCAGAGAGCAGTCCCAGCAGAGAGCAGAGTCCCAGCAGAGAGCAGAGTCCCAGCAGAGAGCAGAGTCCGAGCAGGGAGCAGCGTCCCAGCAGAGAGCAGAGTCCGAGCAGGGAGCAGAGTCCCAGCAGACCAGTGGCTGTTCTCAGTTCGGACAGAGTTCATTCAAAGAGTGTCTCTACCTGTCCTGAACGACCTTCTGGATAAACTCCTTGAGTCTGAGGTGATCAGTGAATCTGAAATGGAGTCAGCCAGAACCAAATCCCGAAATGACGGAGCACGGGAGGGAGCACGGGAAGTGGTGGACGCGGTGCGAAGAAAAGGAGCTGCAGCCTGCAGGGTTCTGATCAATGCTCTCCGTCAGCTGGACCACCTTCTTTATGAAGAGCTCGACTCGAGCTGAAGCAAAACCTCGTGGAGTCTGTGACAGTGGAAGTCTAGTCCTGTGTTTTGTTACCTGTAACTATTTCCGCTTGTCCTTGAAGGTAATACAGATTCTGAGCGAAGGCTACTTTCCTTCTCTCGTTTCTCCTGGACTCCCTCCTGAGAGCATCTACCTGAGCTTGTTCTTATTTTACCAATTGGAACTGACTTCTGGGTAAGATTTGGGATTTTGGGGCCTTTGGTATCTCGGCGTGCGATGGGGAGCTCTGTTGGTTTTGTGTGATCAAACTGCAAAGACCTGTACCTGTTGGGGACTGTAAGGATAATATTCTTAGATGGTGAATTAAACGTCCAAGCTTTGGAAGTCTTTTAACCTGACTGTTCTTTCACCTGCACTATTTCTATTCAAATCTATCGCGCTCTGTTTCATTGCACTATTTTTATTTTGGTGTTATTACTGTATTTGTTGTCTTATGTCCTTTATAATATGTTGTACTGTTGGAGGAGCTCGGGACCTAAGATTTTCATTACCATAACTACACTGTAGCTGCTGTGCACATGATAATATAACCCTTGAATCTTGAATGATTGCATTGAGTCTGAATGGGGACATCTGCTGGTCTACTCTTGGTATTGCATACACGTAGACGGCATAAAAGAAACGTAAAAATATAAGTGAACTTTGCTGTTAACATTTAATCTTCTTGAAATGTAACTTGAGTGCTAACAGTGAGTGGTGCAGGATTGTCGTATTTCTGTGTTGGTCCCTGAAGGCAGCATCTCCCTGCCCAACGTTGACATAAACATCTTTCTCAGCTCATGATTCCACGAATTGGTGAAATAAATCTTTGTCTTATAAACGTCCCAGGTCCCCTACAGTCTGCACTGCTTCTTCCAATGTAATAATAAATCAACAAACTTCATGTAATTGTATTATTTTATTGAAAAACTAAAAAGGAAACCCTTACAGAGAACGGGCACCGAGCTGTAATCCTGTTCACTGATGTTCTGCAAAGCTGGGCGTCATTGATCCACTTTAGCGAGGTGGTGATGGATGATTGAAATGTTAACGAGCCCCGCTTCAGTTGATCTGATTCACAGAAGTCACACTAAACAACAGCCGTCTCATCCACTGTGTGAAAGAAGGGCGGCTAATCCAACGAACCAAACCATCCTTTACTAAACCAACCAGAGAGGATCTGTTTCACCATAAAGAATCAAACTCCGAACAACAAGGAGCAGATATATTCACTTCAAGCAAGTCATACCACAGTTCACACACACACAGCCTGGAGAAACACTGGATATCCACCTGGATGTAACCAATCAGTGAGAGCCCCATTGGATACTTACTGCAGTGATAAGTCTCAGTTATTTAACCCTAGCTGATGTGGTGAGTAGCTTCTCATTTCTCCACCAGGTCTGAAGACATATCCTGACACAATAAAAACAATATTTTTTCAGTTTCAAATCTTGTTTTTTCTGGTTTCACATTTTTTTTCGCCTTCAGATCTTTTTTTTTTCGCCTTCAAATTTGTGGCCCTGATGTTGCTTGGGGGGGCGGGGCTTACCAAAGAGTAGTTTGGCATCCTGAGTGACAGCCCTCCCTCTGTCATGTTGCCTTCATGGATGTTAGGTAGCGTGAGAAATATAACTCAACACTTTCTATACACAATACTCCCGTGATTGGTGGGAAACCAAACTGATACCAGCTCAAAGTTCCGTTAAGCGAGCTGTTGAGCATCGTAGTTGGCAACAATCGCGGTATAAGAGCAATAAACTGTGCTAGAATGTGAAATTACGTATCCGCAATTAAGCGTTGTCTTTCTCCACTTCCACGTAGCTCCATGAACGCAGCATAGTATTGGCTTGGTTTTTGCGATCAGGACATTTACATTGTTACAGCAGAAAAGAGCCAAAGACAGCTTAATGTTACCTAAAGCATGCATACAAGAAGTATTAAAGATTAAAAGAAGAAATTATCATTTAAAAAAAAGTTACACATTTTACATAATACACACCCTATGTATATATATATATATATTTATATATATATATATATATATTGCACATATTGCAAATATTGGACCTAGTTGGTATTTAACAACAAGAGGTGTTATAGTCTGTGTTGTGTGTGTGTGGGGTGGGGTCTACGAGGGGCTGGGCTGGTTATAGTCTGACCGCTGCAGGAAGGAAGGACCTGCGGTATCTCTCCGTGAGGCAGCGGGGGTTGGCGTCAGGTCCACCAGAACAACCTGCTGGTCTCGTTGCGATACGTCATTTTCACATTCTAGCACAGTTTATTGCTCTTATACCGCGATTGTTGCCAACTACGATGGTCAAAAGCTCGCTAACGGAACTTTGACGCTGGTATCAGTTTGGTTTCCCACCAATCACGGGAGTATTGGGGTATAGCTGGCGAGCCGTGACTTTTTATACCTAGGCCCTCTGACCCCCCCTTCCCTCGAAAACAAAAAGAGTTATTAGGTCACAGCGTATACTTCAGCGGCCCGGGGTGCAAAACGCATCAATGACAGCGACCCTCTGTCAGCAGAGAGGACTCTTTAAAGAGACACTACATACTGATATACATCTGAACATCAGCAGGAGAGGACTCTTTAAAGTAGACACACTACATACTGATATACACCTGAACATCAGCAGGAGAGGACTCTTTAAAGTAGAGACACTACACACTGATATACACCTGAACATCAGCAGGAGAGGACTCTTTAAAGTAGAGACACTACATACTGATATACACCTGAACATCAGCAGAGAGGACTCTTTAAAGTAGAGACACTACATACTGATATACACCTGAACATCAGCAGGAGAGGACTCTTTAAAGTAGAGACACTACATACTGATATACAGCTGAACATCAGCAGGAAGGACTCTTTAAAGTAGAGACACTACACTGATATACACCTGAACTCAGCAGGAGAGGACTCTTTAAAGTAGAGACACTACACACTGATATACACCTGAACATCAGCAGGAGAGGACTCTTTAAAGTAGAGACCTACATACTGATATACAGCTGAACATCAGCAGGAGAGGACTCTCTAAAGTAGAGACACTACATACTGATATACACCTGAACATCAGCAGGAGAGGACTCTTTAAAGTAGAGACATACATACTGATATACACCTGAACATCAGCAGGAGAGGACTCTTTAAAGTAGAGACACTACATACTGATATACACCTGAACATCAGCAGGAGAGGACTCTTTAAAGCAGAGACACTACATACTGATATACACTGAACATCAGCAGGAGAGGACTCTTTAAAGTAGAGACACTACATACTGATATACACCTGAACATCAGCAGGAGAGGACTCTTTAAAGTAGAGACACTACATACTGATATACACCTGAACATCAGCAGGAGAGGACTCTTTAAAGTAGAGACACTACATACTGATATACACCTGAACATCAGCAGGAGAGGACTCTTTAAAGTAGAGACACTACATACTGATATACACCTGAACATCAGCAGGAGAGGACTCTTTAAAGTAGAGACACTAAACACTGATATACACCTGACATCAGCGGGAGAGGACTCTTTAAAGTAGAGACACTACATACTGATATACACCTGAACATCAGCAGGAGAGGACTCTTTAAAGTAGAGACACTACACACTGATATACACCTGAACATCAGCAGGAGAGGACTCTTTAAAGTAGAGACACTACACACTGATATACACCTGAACATCAGCAGGAGAGGACTCTTTAAAGTAGAGACACTACATACTGATATACACCTGAACATCAGCAGGAGAGGACTCTTTAAAGTAGAGACACTACATACTGATATACACCTGAACATCAGCAGAGAGGACTCTTTAAAGTAGAGACTTAATGTACTGCTGGGAGGATTTACCCTCAGCATAATTTCTCTAAATTTGTTCCTCTTAAATAAAACCTTATGACAAGTTTTTCTTCCTGATTTTGTATTTATTTCTGCCTTAAAACACTTCCTGCTGACTGAACAGCCCCCTCACTGTGTATCGCTCACTGATTGGACGATGCAGCGCATGCACTGATCTGATGTTTCTTGACATGAGAGTATGGAGCTATTTCAGGGTCATAAGTTTTGATCATTCAAAAAAATACAATTTATTTGAAAGTTCAAGTTTTTATCCTGAACTTTGAAAAATACAATGATGTATTCAAACTAAAAATAAGTATTTGAAATAATTGTTCGGGTTGAATATTATTTTGATTCAGTTCAGCAATTTTTGGAATAAGATATTTATTTTCATATTTGGATCCTTGTTTTTTTCAGTTGCAGTTTTTACGTTTTCAGATTAAAAACAATATTTTTACAGTTTCAAATCTTGTTTTTATGGTTTCACATTTTTTTCTCCTTCAGATCTTTTTTTTTCGCATTCAAACTTGTGGCCCTGATGTTGCTTGGGGGGGCGGGCTTACCAAAGAGTAGTTTGGCATCCTGAGTGACAGCCCTCCCTCTGTCATGTTGCCTTCATGGATGTTAGGTAGCGCGAGAAATATAACTCAACGCTTTCTATACACAATACTCCCGTGATTGGTGGGAAACCAAACTGATACCAGCTCAAAGTTCCGTTAAGCGAGCGGTTGAGCATCGTAGTTGGCAACAATCGCGGTATAAGAGCATAAACTGTGCTAGAATGTGAAATTACGTATCCGCAATTAAGCGATGTCGTTCTCCACTTCCACGTAGCTCCATGAACGCAGCATAGTATTGGCTTGGTTTTTGCGATCAGGACATTTACATTGTTACAGCAGAAAAGAGCCAAAGACAGCTTAATGTTACCTAAAGCATGCATACAAGAAGTATTAAAGATTAAAAGAAGAAATTATCATTTAAAAAAAGTTACACATTTTACATAATACACACCCTATGTATATATATATATATATATTTATATATATATATATATTTTATATATATATATATTTATATATATATATATATATATTGCACATATTGCAAATATTGGACCTAGTTAGTATTTAACAACAAGAGGTGTTATAGTCTGTGTTGTGTGTGTGTGGGGTGGGGTCTACGAGGGGCTGTGCTGGTTGTATAGTCTGACCGCTGCAGGAAGGAAGGACCTGCGGTATCTCTCCGTGAGGCAGCGGGGGTTGGCGTCAGGTCCACCAGAACAACCTGCTGGCTCGTTGCGGATACGTCATTTCACATTCTAGCACAGTTTATTGCTCTTATACCGCGATTGTTGCCAACTACGATGGTCAAAAGCTCGCTTAACGGAACTTTGACGCTGGTATCAGTTTGGTTTCCCACCAATCACGGGAGTATTGTGTATAGCAGTGGCGAGCCGTGACTTTTATACCTAGGCCCTCTGACCCCCCCTTCCCTCGAAAACAAAAAGAGTTATTAGGTCACAGCGTATACTTCAGCGGCCCGGGGTGCAAAACGCATCAATGACAGCGACCCTCTGTCAGCAGGAGAGGACTCTTTAAAGTAGAGACACTACATACTGATATACATCTGAACATCAGCAGGAGAGGACTCTTTAAAGTAGACACTACATACTGATATACACCTGAACATCAGCAGGAGAGGACTCTTTAAAGTAGAGACACTACATACTGATAGACACCTGAACATCAGCAGGAGAGGACTCTTTAAAGTAGAGACACTACATACTGATATACACCTGAACATCAGCAGGAGAGGACTCTTTAAAGTAGAGACACTACATACTGATACACACCTGAACATCAGCAGGAGAGGACTCTTTAAAGTAGAGACACTACACACTGATATACACCTGAACATCAGCAGGAGAGGACTCTTTAAAGTAGAGACACTACATACTGATATACAGCTGAACATCAGCAGGAGAGGACTCTTTAAAGTAGAGACACTACACACTGATATACACCTGAACATCAGCAGGAGAGGACTCTTTAAAGTAGAGACACTACATACTGATATACACCTGAACATCAGCAGGAGAGGACTCTTTAAAGTAGAGACACTACACACTGATATACACCTGAACATCAGCAGGAGAGGACTCTTTAAAGTAGACACACTACATACTGATATACACCTGAACATCAGCAGGAGAGGACTCTTTAAAGTAGAGACACTACATACTGATAGACACCTGAACATCAGCAGGAGAGGACTCTTTAAAGTAGAGACACTACATACTGATATACACCTGAACATCAGCAGGAGAGGACTCTTTAAAGTAGAGACACTACATACTGATACACACCTGAACATCAGCAGGAGAGGACTCTTTAAAGTAGAGACACTACACACTGATATACACCTGAACATCAGCAGGAGAGGACTCTTTAAAGTAGAGACACTACATACTGATATACAGCTGAACATCAGCAGGAGAGGACTCTTTAAAGTAGAGACACTACACACTGATATACACCTGAACATCAGCAGGAGAGGACTCTTTAAAGTAGAGACACTACATACTGATATACACCTGAACATCAGCAGGAGAGGACTCTTTAAAGTAGAGACACTACACACTGATATACACCTGAATATCAGCAGGAGAGGACTCTTTAAAGTAGAGACACTACATACTGATATACACCTGAACATCAGCAGGAGAGTACTCTTTAAAGTAGAGACACTACATACTGATATACAGCTGAACATCAGCAGGAGAGGACTCTTTAAAGTAGAGACACTACACACTGATATACACCTGAACATCAGCAGGAGAGGACTCTTTAAAGTAGAGACACTACATACTGATATACACCTGAACATCAGCAGGAGAGGACTCTTTAAAGTAGAGACACTACATACTGATATAAACATGAACATCAGCAGGAGAGGACTCTTTAAAGTAGAGACACTACATACTGATATACAGCTGAACATCAGCAGGAGAGACTCTTTAAAGTAGAGACACTACACACTGATATACACCTGAACATCAGCAGGAGAGGACTCTTTAAAGTAGAGACACTACACACTGATATACACCTGAACATCAGCAGGAGAGGACTCTTTAAAGTAGAGACACTACATACTGATATACACGTGAACATCAGCAGGAGAGGACTCTTTAAAGTAGAGACTTAATGTACTGCTGGGAGGATTTACCCTCAGCATAATTTCTCTAAGTTTGTTCCTCTTAAATAAAACCTTATGACAAGTTTTTCTTCCTGATTTTGTATTTATTTCTGCCTTAAAACACTTCCTGCTGACTGAACAGCCCCTTACTGTGTATCGCTCACTGATTGGACGATGCAGCGCATGCACTGATCTGATGTTTCTTGACATGAGAGTATGGAGCTATTTCAGGGTCATAAGTTTTGATCATTCAAAAAATACAATTTATTTGAAAGTTCAAGTTTTTATCCTGAACTTTGAAAAATACAATGATGTATTCAAACTAAAAATAAGTATTTGAAATAATTGTTCGGGTTGAATATTATTTTGATTCAGTTCAGCAATTTTTTGGAATAAGATATTTATTTTGATATTTGGATCCTTATTTTTTTCAGTTGCAGTTTTTACGTTTTCAGATTAAAAACAATATTTTTTCAGTTTCAAATCTTGTTTTTTCTGGTTTCACATTTTTTTCGCCTTCAGATCTTTTTTTTTCGCTTTCAAACTTGTGGCCCTGTTGTTGCTTGGGGGGGCGGGGCTTACCAAAGAGTAGTTTGGCATCCTGAGTGACAGCCCTCCCTCTGTCATGTTGCCTTCATGGATGTTAGGTAGCGCGAGAATATAACTCAACGCTTTCTATACACAATACTCCCGTGATTGGTGGGAAACCAAACTGATACCAGCTCAAAGTTCCGTTAAGCGAGCTGTTGAGCATCGTAGTTGGCAACAATCGCGGTATAAGAGCAATAAACTGTGCTAGAATGTGAAATTACGTATCCGCAATTAAGGGTTGTCCTTCTCCACTTCCACGTAGCTCCGTGAACGCAGCATAGTATTGGCTTTGTTTTTGCGATCAGGACATTTACATTGTTACAGCAGAAAAGAGCCGAAGACAGCTTAATGTTACCTAAAGCATGCATACAAGAAGTATTAAAGATTAAAAGAAGAAATTATCATTTAAAAAAAGGTTACACATTTTACATAATACACACCCTATGTATATATATTATATATATTTATATCTATATATATATATTGCAAATATTGGACCTAGTTGGTATTTAACAACAAGAGGTGTTATAGTCTGTGTTGTGTGTTGTGTGGGGTGGGGTCTACGAGGGGCTGGGCTGGTTGTATAGTCTGACCGCTGCAGGAAGGAAGGACCTGCGGTATCTCTCCGTGAGGCAGCGGGGGTTGGCGTCAGGTCCACCAGAACAACCTGCTGGCTCGTTGCGGATACGTCATTTCACATTCTAGCACAGTTTATTGCTCTTATACCGCGATTGTTGCCAACTACGATGGTCAAAAGCTCGCTTAACGGAACTTTGACGCTGGTATCAGTTTGGTTTCCCACCAATCACGGGAGTATTGTGTATAGCAGTGGCGAGCCGTGACTTTTATACCTAGGCCCTCTGACCCCCCTTCCCTCGAAAACAAAAAGAGTTATTAGGTCACAGCGTATACTTCAGCGGCCTGGGGTGCAAAACGCATCAATGACAGCGACCCTCTGTCAGCAGGAGAGGACTCTTTAAAGTAGAGACACTACATACTGATATACACCTGAACATCAGCAGGAGAGGACTCTTTAAAGTAGAGACACTACATACTGATATACACCTGATCATCAGCAGGAGAGGACTCTTTAAAGTAGAGACACTACATACTGATACACCTGAACATCAGCAGGAGAGGACTCTTTAAAGTAGAGACACTACATACTGATATACACCTGAACATCAGCGGAGAAGACTCTTTAAAGTAGAGACACTACACACTGATATACACCTGAACATCAGCAGGAGAGGACTCTTTAAAGTAGAGACACTACACACTGATATACACCTGAACATCAGCAGGAGAGGACTCTTTAAAGTAGAGACAATACATACTGATATACACCTGAACATCAGCAGGAGAGGACTCTTTAAAGTAGAGACACTACATACTGATACACACCTGAACATCAGCAGGAGAGGACTTTTAAAGTAGAGACACTACACACTGATATACACCTGAACATCAGCAGGAGAGGACTCTTTAAAGTAGAGACACTACACACTGATATACACCTGAACATCAGCAGGAGAGGACTCTTTAAAGTAGAGACACTACATACTGATATACACCTGAACATCAGCAGGAGAGGACTCTTTAAAGTAGAAACACTACATACTGATATACACCTGAACATCAGCAGGAGAGGACTCTTTAAAGTAGAGACACTACACACTGATATACACCTGAACATCAGCAGGAGAGGACTCTTTAAAGTAGAGACACTACATACTGATATACACCTGAACATCAGCAGGAGAGGACTCTTTAAAGTAGAGACACTACATACTGATATACACCTGAACATCAGCAGGAGAGGACTCTTTAAAGTAGAGACACTACATACTGATATACACCTGATCATCAGCAGGAGAGGACTCTTTAAAGTAGAGACACTACATACTGATACACACCTGAACATCAGCAGGAGAGGACTCTTTAAAGTAGAGACACTACACACTGATATACACCTGAACATCAGCAGGAGAGGACTCTTTAAAGTAGAGACACTACACACTGATATACACCTGAATATCAGCAGGAGAGGACTCTTTAAAGTAGAGACACTACACACTGATATACACCTGAACATCAGCAGGAGAGGACTCTTTAAAGTAGAGACACTACACACTGATAGACACCTGAACATCAGCAGGAGAGGACTCTTTAAAGTAGAGACACTACATACTGATATACACCTGAACATCAGCAGGAGAGGACTCTTTAAAGTAGAGACACTACATACTGATACACACCTGAACATCAGCAGGAGAGGACTCTTTAAAGTAGAGACACTACATACTGATATACAGCTGAACATCAGCAGGAGAGGACTCTTTAAAGTAGAGACACTACACACTGATATACACCTGAACATCAGCAGGAGAGGACTCTTTAAAGTAGAGACACTACATACTGATATACACCTGAACATCAGCAGGAGAGGACTCTTTAAAGTAGAGACACTACATACTGATATACACCTGAACATCAGCAGGAGAGGACTCTTTAAAGTAGAGACACTACACACTGATATACACCTGAACATCAGCAGGAGAGGACTCTTTAAAGTAGAGACACTACACACTGATATACACCTGAATATCAGCAGGAGAGGACTCTTTAAAGTAGAGACACTACATACTGATATACACCTGAACATCAGCAGGAGAGTACTCTTTAAAGTAGAGACACTACATACTGATATACAGCTGAACATCAGCAGGAGAGGACTCTTTAAAGTAGAGACACTACACACTGATATACACCTGAACATCAGCAGGAGAGGACTCTTTAAAGTAGAGACACTACATACTGATATACAGCTGAACATCAGCAGGAGAGGACTCTTTAAAGTAGAGACACTACATACTGATATACACCTGAACATCAGCAGGAGAGGACTCTTTAAAGTAGAGACACTACATACTGATATACACTGAACATCAGCAGGAGAGGACTCTTTAAAGTAGAGACACTACACACTGATATACACCTGAACATCAGCAGGAGAGGACTCTTTAAAGTAGAGACACTACATACTGATATACACCTGAACATCAGCAGGAGAGGACTCTTTAAAGTAGAGACACTACATACTGATATACACCTGAACATCAGCAGGAGAGGACTCTTTAAAGTAGAGACACTACATACTGATATACACCTGAACATCAGCAGGAGAGGACTCTTTAAAGTAGAGACACTACATACTGATATACACCTGAACATCAGCAGGAGAGGACTCTTTAAAGTAGAGACACTACATACTGATATACACCTGAACATCAGCAGGAGAGGACTCTTTAAAGTAGAGACACTACATACTGATATACACCTGAACATCAGCAGGAGAGGACTCTTTAAAGTAGAGACACTAAACACTGATATACACCTGAACATCAGCGGGAGGACTCTTTAAAGTAGAGACACTACATACTGATATACACCTGAACATCAGCAGGAGAGGACTCTTTAAAGTAGAGACACTACACACTGATATACACCTGAACATCAGCAGGAGAGGACTCTTTAAAGTAGAGACACTACACTGATATACACCTGAACATCAGCAGGAGAGGACTCTTTAAAGTAGAGACACTACATACTGATATACACCTGAACATCAGCAGGAGAGGACTCTTTAAAGTAGAGACACTACATACTGATATACACCTGAACATCAGCAGGAGAGGACTCTTTAAAGTAGAGACTTAATGTACTGCTGGGAGGATTTACCCTCAGCATAATTTCTCTAAGTTTGTTCCTCTTAAATAAAACCTTATGACAAGTTTTTCTTCCTGATTTTGTATTTATTTCTGCCTTAAAACACTTCCTGCTGACTGAACAGCCCCTCACTGTGTATCGCTCACTGATTGGACGATGCAGCGCATGCACTGATCTGATGTTTCTTGACATGAGAGTATGGAGCTATTTCAGGGTCATAAGTTTTGATCATTCAAAAAAATACAATTATTTGAAAGTTCAAGTTTTTATCCTGAACTTTGAAAAATACAATGATGTATTCAAACTAAAAATAAGTATTTGAAATAATTGTTCGGGTTGAATATTATTTTGATTCAGTTCAGCAATTTTTTGGAATAAGATATTTATTTTCATATTTGATCCTTGTTTTTTTCAGTTGCAGTTTTTACGTTTTCAGATTAAAAACAATATTTTTACAGTTTCAAATCTTGTTTTTTCTGGTTTCACATTTTTTTTCTCCTTCAGATCTTTTTTTTTCGCATTCAAACTTGTGGCCCTGATGTTGCTTGGGGGGGCGGGGCTTACCAAAGAGTAGTTTGGCATCCTGAGTGACAGCCCTCCCTCTGTCATGTTGCCTTCATGGATGTTAGGTAGCGCGAGAAATATAACTCAACGCTTTCTATACACAATACTCCCGTGATTGGTGGGAAACCAAACTGATACCAGCTCAAAGTTCCGTTAAGCGAGCTGTTGAGCATCGTAGTTGGCAACAATCGCGGTATAAGAGCAATAAACTGTGCTAGAATGTGAAATTACGTATCCGCAATTAAGCGATGTCGTTCTCCACTTCCACGTAGCTCCATGAACGCAGCATAGTATTGGCTTGGTTTTTGCGATCAGGACATTTACATTGTTACAGCAGAAAAGAGCCAAAGACAGCTTAATGTTACCTAAAGCATGCATACAAGAAGTATTAAAGATTAAAGAAGAAATTATCATTTAAAAAAAGTTACACATTTTACATAATACACACCCTATGTATATATATATTATTTATATATATATATATATTTATATATATATATATATATTATATATATATTATATTGCACATATTGCAAATTTGGACCTAGTTAGTATTTAACAACAAGAGGTGTTATAGTCTGTTTGTGTGTGTGTGGGGTGGGGTCTACGAGGGGCTGTGCTGGTTGTATAGTCTGACCGCTGCAGGAAGGAAGGACCTGCGGTATCTCTCCGTGAGGCAGCGGGGGTTGGCGTCAGGTCCACCAGAACAACCTGCTGGCTCGTTGCGGATACGTCATTTCACATTCTAGCACAGTTTATTGCTCTTATACCGCGATTGTTGCCAACTACGATGGTCAAAAGCTCGCTTAACGGAACTTTGACGCTGGTATCAGTTTGGTTTCCCACCAATCACGGGAGTATTGTGTATAGCAGTGGCGAGCCGTGACTTTTATACCTAGGCCCTCTGACCCCCCCTTCCCTCGAAAACAAAAAGAGTTATTAGGTCACAGCGTATACTTCAGCGGCCCGGGGTGCAAAACGCATCAATGACAGCGACCCTCTGTCAGCAGGAGAGGACTCTTTAAAGTAGAGACACTACATACTGATACATGAACATCAGCAGGAGAGGACTCTTTAAAGTAGACACACTACATACTGATATACACCTGAACATCAGCAGGAGAGGACTCTTTAAAGTAGAGACACTACATACTGATAGACACCTGAACATCAGCAGGAGAGGACTCTTTAAAGTAGAGACACTACATACTGATATACACCTGAACATCAGCAGGAGAGGACTCTTTAAAGTAGAGACACTACATACTGATACACACCTGAACATCAGCAGGAGAGGACTCTTTAAAGTAGAGACACTACACACTGATATACACCTGAACATCAGCAGGAGAGGACTCTTTAAAGTAGAGACACTACATACTGATATACACCTGAAACATCAGCAGGAGAGGACTCTTTAAAGTAGAGACACTACACACTGATATACACCTGAACATCAGCAGGAGAGGACTCTTTAAAGTAGAGACACTACATACTGATATACACCTGAACATCAGCAGGAGAGGACTCTTTAAAGTAGAGACACTACACACTGATATACACCTGAACATCAGCAGGAGAGGACTCTTTAAAGTAGACACACTACATACTGATATACACCTGAACATCAGCAGGAGAGGACTCTTTAAAGTAGAGACACTACATACTGATATACACCTGAACATCAGCAGGAGAGGACTCTTTAAAGTAGAGACACTACATACTGATATACACCTGAACATCAGCAGGAGAGGACTCTTTAAAGTAGAGACACTACATACTGATATACACCTGAACATCAGCAGGAGAGGACTCTTTAAAGTAGAGACACTACATACTGATATACACCTGAACATCAGCAGGAGAGGACTCTTTAAAGTAGAGACACTACATACTGATATACACTGAACATCAGCAGGAGAGGACTCTTTAAAGTAGAGACACTACATACTGATATACACCTGAACATCAGCAGGAGAGGACTCTTTAAAGTGAGACACTACATACTGATATACACCTGAACATCAGCAGGAGAGGACTCTTTAAAGTAGAGACACTACATACTGATATACACCTGAATCAGCAGAGGAGGACTCTTTAAAGTAGAGACACTACATACTGATATACACCTGAACATC
>JAAKFY010000006.1:2489546-2581105 GCA_011823955.1 Dissostichus mawsoni | reverse complement strand
GTTCCACCCAGGGTTAAAGTAAAGTGTCTCTACAGCCTCACATTATACATGTACCCTGTTCCTTCCACAGGGTTAAAGTAAAGTGTCTCTACAGCCTCACATGAAGACATGTACCCTGTTCCTTCCACAGGGTTAAAGTAAAGTGTCTCTACAGCCTCACATGAAGACATGTACCCTGTTCCTCCACGGGGTTAAAGTAAAGTGTCTCTACAGCCTCACATTAAGACATGTACCCTGTTCCTCCCACGGGTTAAAGTAAAGTGTCTCTACAGCCTCACATTAAGACATGTACCCTGTTCTCCCACAGGGTTAAAGTAAAGTGTCTCTACGCCTCACATTAAGACATGTACCCTGTTCCTCCCACAGGGTTAAAGTAAAGTGTCTCTACAGCCTCACATTAAGACATGTACCCTGTTCCTCCCACAGGGTTAAAGTAAAGTGTCTCTACAGCCTCACATTAAGACATGTCCCTGTTCCTCCCACAGGTTAAAGTAAAGTGTCTCTACAGCCTCACATTAAGACATGACCCTGTTCCTCCCACACCGGGTTAAAGTAAAGTGTCTCTACAGCCTCACATTAAGACCATGTACCCTGTTCCTCCCACAGGGTTAAAGTAAAGTGTCTCTACAGCCCTCACATTAAGACATGTACCCTGTTCCTCCCACAGGGTTAAAGTAAGTGTCTCTACAGCCTCACATTAGACATGTACCCTGTTCTCCCACAGGGTTAAGTAGAGTGTCTCTACAGCCACATTAAGACATGTACCCTGTTCACCCACAGGGTTAAAGTAAAGTGTCTCTACAGCCTCACATAAGACATGTACCCTGTTCCTCCCACAGGGTTAAAGTAAAGTGTCTCTACAGCCTCACATTAAGACATGTATCCTGTTCCTCCACAGGGTTAAGTAAAGTGTCTCTACAGCCTCACATTAAGACATGTACCCTGTTCCTCCCCAGGTTAAAGTAAAGTGTCTCTACAGCCTCACATTAAGACATGTACCCTGTTCCTCCCACAGGTTAAAGTAAAGTGTCTCTACAGCCTCACATTAAGACATTACCCTGTTCCTCCCACAGGGTTAAAGTAAGTGTCTCTACAGCCCTCACATTAAGACATGTACCCTGTTCCTCCCACAGGGTTAAAGTAAGTGTCTCTACAGCCTCACATTAGACATGTACCCTGTTCCTCCCACAGGTTAAAGTAGAGTGTCTCTACAGCCTCACATTAAGACATGTACCCTGTTCCCCCACAGGGTTAAAGTAAAGTGTCTCTACAGCCCTCACATTAAGACATGTACCCTGTTCCTCCCACAGGGTTAAAGTAAAGTGTCTCTACAGCCCTCACATTAAGACATGTACCCTGTTCCTCCCACAGGGGTTAAAGTAAAGTGTCTCTACAGCCTCACATTAAGACATGTACCCTGTTCCTCCCACGGGTTAAAGTAAAGTGTCTCTACAGCCTCACATTAAGACATTACCCTGTTCCTCCCACAGGGTTAAAGTAAAGTGTCTCTACAGCCTCACATTAAGACATGTACCCTGTTCCTCCCACGGGTTAAAGTAAAGTGTCTCTACAGCCCTCACATTAAGACATGTACCCTGTTCCTCCCACGGGGTTAAAGTAAAGTGCCTCTACAGCCTCACATTAAGACATGTACCCTGTTCCTCCACAGGGTTAAAGTAAAGTGTCTCTACAGCCTCACATTAAGACATGTACCCTGTTCCTCCCACAGGGTTAAGTAAAGTGTCTCTACAGCCTCACATTAAGACATGTACCCTGTTCCTCCCACAGGGTTAAAGTAAAGTGTCTCTACAGCCTCACATTAAGACATGTACCCTGTTCCTCCCACAGGGTTAAAGTAAAGTGTCTCTACAGCCTCACATTAAGACATGTACCCTGTTCCTCCCACAGGGTTAAAGTAAAGTGTCTCTACAGCCTCACATTAGACATGTACCCTGTTTCCTCCCACAGGTTAAAGTTAAAGTGTCTCTACAGCCTCACATTAAGACATGTACCCTGTTCCTCCCACGGGGTTAAAGTAAAGTGTCTCTACAGCCTCACATTAAGACATGTACCCTGTTCCTCCCACGGGGTTAAAGTAAAGTGCCTCTACAGCCTCACATTAAGACATGTACCCTGTTCCTCCCACAGGGTTAAAGTAAAGTGTCTCTACAGCCTCACATTAAGACATGTACCCTGTTCCTCCCACAGGGTTAAAGTAAAGTGTCTCTACAGCCTCACATTAAGACATGTACCCTGTTCCTCCCACAGGGTTAAAGTAAAGTGTCTCTACAGCCTCACATTAAGACATGTACCCTGTTCCTCCCACAGGGTTAAAGTAAAGTGTCTCTACAGCCTCACATTAAGACATGTACCCTGTTCCTCCCACAGGGTTAAAGTAAAGTGTCTCTACAGCCCTCACATTAAGACATGTACCCTGTTCCTCCCACAGGGTTAAAGTAAAGTGTCTCTACAGCCTCACATTAAGACATGTACCCTGTTCCACCCACAGGGTTAAAGTAAAGTGTCTCTACAGCCTCACATTAAGACATGTACCCTGTTCCTCCCACAGGTTAAAGTAAAGTGTCTCTACAGCCCTCACATTAAGACATGTACCCTGTTCCTCCCACAGGGTTAAAGTAAAGTGTCTCTACAGCCTCACATTAAGACATGTACCCTGTTCCCCCCACAGGGTTAAGTAAAGTGTCTCTACAGCCCTCACATTAAGACATGTACCCTGTTCCTCCTACAGGGTTAAAGTAAGTGTCTCTACAGCCTCACATTAAGACATGTACCCTGTTTCCTCCCCAGGTTAAAGTAAAGTGTCTCTACAGCCTCACATTAACATGTTACCCTGTTCCTCCCACAGGGTTAAAGTAAAGTGTCTCTACAGCCTCACATTAAGACATTTACCCTGTTCCTCCCACAGGGTTAAAGTAAGTGTCTCTACAGCCCTCACATTAAGACATGTACCCTGTTCCTCCCACAGGGTTAAAGTAAAGTGTCTCTACAGCCTCACATTAAGACATGTACCCTGTTCCTCCCACAGGGTTAAAGTAATGGTCTCTACAGCCTCACATTAAGACATTTACCCTGTTCCTCCCACAGGGTTAAAGTAAAGTGTCTCTACAGCCTCACATTAAGACATGTACCCTGTTCCTCCCACAGGGTTAAAGTAAGTGTCTCTACAGCCCTCACATTAAGACATGTACCCTGTTCCTCCCACGGGTTAAAGTAAAGTGTCTCTACAGCCCTCACATTAAGACATGTACCCTGTTCCTCCCCAGGGTTAAAGTAAAGTGTCTCTACCAGCCCTCACATTAAGACATGTACCCTGTTCCTCCCACAGGGTTAAAGTAAAGTGTCTCTACAGCCTCACATTAAGACATGTACCTGTTCCTCCCACAGGGTTAAAGTAAAGTGTCTCTACAGCCTCACATTAAGACATGTACCCTGTTCCTCCCACAGGTTAAAGTAAAGTGTCTCTACAGCCCTCACATTAAGACATGTACCCTGTTCCTCCCACAGGGTTAAAGTAAAGTGTCTCTACAGCCTCACATTAAGACATGTACCCTGTTCCTCCCACAGGGTTAAAGTAAAGTGTCTCTACAGCCTCACATTAAGACATGTACCCTGTTCCTCCCACAGGGTTAAAGTAAAGTGTCTCTACAGCCCTCACATTAAGACATGTACCCTGTTTCCTCCCCACAGGGTTAAAGTAAAGTGTCTCTACAGCCTCACATTAAGACATGTACCCTGTTCCCCCCACAGGGTTAAAGTAAGTGTCTCTACAGCCTCACATTAAGACATGTACCCTGTTCCTCCTACAGGGTTAAAGTAGAGTGTCTCTACAGCCTCACATTAAGACATGTACCCTGTTCCTCCCACAGGGTTAAAGTAAAGTGTCTCTACAGCCTCACATTAAGACATTTACCCTGTTCCTCCCACAGGGTTAAAGTAAAGTGTCTCTACAGCCCTCACATTAAGACATGTTACCCTGTTCCTCCCACAGGGTTAAAGTAAAGTGTCTCTACAGCCCTCACATTAAGACATGTACCCTGTTCCTCCCACAGGGTTAAAGTAAAGTGTCTCTACAGCCTCACATTAAGACATGTACCCTGTTCCTCCACAGGGTTAAAGTAAAGTGTCTCTACAGCCTCACATTAAGACATTTACCCTGTTCCTCCCACAGGTTAAAGTAAAGTGTCTCTACAGCCTCACATTAAGACATGTACCCTGTTCCTCCCACAGGGTTAAAGTAAAGTGTCTCTACAGCCTCACATTAAGACATGTACCCTGTTCCTCCCACGGGGTTAAAGTAAAGTGTCTCTACAGCCCTCACATTAAGACATGTACCCTGTTCCTCCCACAGGGTTAAAGTAAAGTGTCTCTACAGCCTCACATTAAGACATGTACCCTGTTCCTCCCACAGGGTTAAGTAAGTGTCTCTACAGCCTCACATTAAGACATGTACCCTGTTCCTCCCACAGGGTTAAAGTAAAGTGTCTCTACAGCCTCACATTAAGACATGTACCCTGTTCCTCCCACAGGGTTAAAGTAAAGTGTCTCTACAGCCCTCACATTAAGACATGTACCCTGTTCCTCCACAGGGTTAAAGTAAAGTGTCTCTACAGCCCTCACATTAAGACATGTACCTGTTCCTCCCACAGGTTAAGTAAAGTGTCTCTAACAGCCTCACATTAAGACATGTACCCTTTCCTAACTGAATAGTTGCTGTTTCTTTATTCCTCTCTTCACTGTTTAAGAGATGCTCTCGCCTGTTCCATCTTTGTTTATGAACTTGATGTTCAATAAAGTTTTACTTTTTGTTTTGTTGCGGTTCAGCAGGAAGTGTTTTAAGCAGAAATAAATACAAAATCAGGAAGAAAAACAAGGTTTTATTTCAGAGGAACAAACTGAAATGTAAATCCTCACAGAAGTACATCAAGTCTCTACTTTAAAGAGTCCTCTCCTGCTGATGTTCAGGTGTATATCAGTATGTAGTGTCTCTACTTTAAAGAGTCCTCTCCTGCTGATGTTCAGGTGTGTATCAGTATGTAGTGTCTCTACTTTAAAGAGTCCTCTCCTGCTGATGTTCAGGTGTATATCAGTATGTAGTGTTTCTACTTTAAAGAGTCCTCTCCTGCTGATGTTCAGGTGTATATCAGTATGTAGTGTCTCTACTTTAAAGAGTCCTCTCCTGCTGATGTTCAGGTGTATATCAGTATGTAGTGTCTCTACTTTAAAGAGTCCTCTCCTGCTGATGTTCAGGTGTATATCAGTGTAGTGTGTCTACTTTAAAGAGTCCTCTCCTGCTGATGTTCAGGTGTATATCAGTGTGTAGTGTGTCTACTTTAAAGAGTCCTCTCCTGCTGATGTTTAGGTGTATATCAGTATGTAGTGTCTCTACTTTAAAGAGTCCTCTCCTGCTGATGTTCTGGTGTATATCAGTATGTAGTGTCTCTACTTTAAAGAGTCCTCTCCTGCTGATGTTCAGGTGTATATCAGTATGTAGTGTCTCTACTTTAAAGAGTCCTCTCCTGCTGATGTTCAGGTGTATATCAGTGTGTAGTGTGTCTACTTTAAAGAGTCCTCTCCTGCTGATGTTCAGGTGTATATCAGTGTGTAGTGTGTCTACTTTAAAGAGTCCTCTCCTGCTGATGTTTAGGTGTATATCAGTATGTAGTGTCTCTACTTTAAAGAGTCCTCTCCTGCTGATGTTCTGGTGTATATCAGTATGTAGTGTCTCTACTTTAAAGAGTCCTCTCCTGCTGATGTTCAGGTGTATATCAGTATGTAGTGTCTCTACTTTAAAGAGTCCTCTCCTGCTGATGTTCAGGTGTATATCAGTATGTAGTGTGTCTACTTTAAAGAGTCCTCTCCTGCTGATGTTCAGGTGTATATCAGTATGTAGTGTCTCTACTTTAAAGAGTCCTCTCCTGCTGATGTTCAGGTGTATATCAGTGTGTAGTGTGTCTACTTTAAAGAGTCCTCTCCTGCTGATGTTCAGGTGTCTATCAGTATGTAGTGTCTCTACTTTAAAGAGTCCTCTCCTGCTGACAGAGGGTCGCTGTCATTGATGCGTTTTGCAGCCCGGGCCGCTGAAGTATACGCTGTGACCTAATAACTCTTTTTGTTTTCGAGGGAAGGGGGGGTCAGAGGGCCTAGGTATAAAAGTCACGGCTCGCCACTGCTATACACAATACTCCCGTGATTGGTGGGAAACCAAACTGATACCAGCGTCAAAGTTCCGTTAAGCGAGCTTTTGACCATCGTAGTTGGCAACAATCGCGGTATAAGAGCAATAAACTGTGCTAGAATGTGAAATGACGTATCCGCAACGAGCCAGCAGGTTGTTCTGGTGGACCTGACGCCAACCCCCGCTGCCTCACGGAGAGATACCGCAGGTCCTTCCTTCCTGCAGCGGTCAGACTATACAACCAGCCCAGCCCCCTCGTAGACCCCACCCCACACACAACACAGACTATAACACCTCTTGTTGTTAAATACCAACTAGGTCCAATATTTGCAATATGTGCAATATTAATATATATATATATATATAATATATATATATATATATATATATATATACATAGGGTGTGTATTATGTAAAATGTGTAACCTTTTTTAAATGATAATTTCTTCTTTTAATCTTTAATACTTCTTGTATGCATGCTTTAGGTAACATTAAGCTGTCTTTGGCTCTTTTCTGCTGTAACAATGTAAATGTCCTGATCGCAAAAACCAAGCCAATACTATGCTGCGTTCATGGAGCTACGTGGAAGTGGAGAAGGACAACGCTTAATTGCGGATAAGTAATTTCACATTCTAGCACAGTTTATTGCTCTTATACCGCGATTGTTGCCAACTACGATGCTCAACAGCTCGCTTAACGGAACTTTGAGCTGGTATCAGTTTGGTTTCCCACCAATCACGGAGTATTGTGTATAGAAAGTGTTGAGTTATATTTCTCACGCTACCTAACATCCATGAAGGCAACATGACAGAGGGAGGGCTGTCACTCAGGATGCCAAACTACTCTTTGGTAAGCCCCGCCCCCCCAAGCAACATCAGGGCCACAAGTTTGAAAGCGAAAAAAAAAGATCTGAAGGCGAAAAAAAATGTGAAACCTGAAAAAAGAAGATTTGAAACTGAAAAAATATTGTTTTTAATCTGAAAACGTAAAAACTGCAACTGAAAAAAATAAGGATCCAAATATCAAAATATCAAATAATATCTTATTCCAAAAATTGCTGAACTGAATCAAAATAATATTCAACCCGAACAATTATTTCAAATACTTATTTTTAGTTTGAATACATCATTGTATTTTTCAAAGTTCAGGATAAAAACTTGAACTTTCAAATAATTTGTATTTTTTTGAATGATCAAAACTTATGACCCTGAAATAGCTCCATACTCTCATGTCAAGAAACATCAGATCAGTGCATGCGCTGCATCGTCCAATCAGTGAGCGATACACAGTAAGGGGGCTGTTCAGTCAGCAGGAAGTGTTTTAAGGCAGAAATAAATACAAAATCAGGAAGAAAAACTTGTCATAAGGTTTTATTTAAGAGGAACAAACTTAGAGAAATTATGCTGAGGGTAAATCCTCCCAGCAGTACATTAAGTCTCTACTTTAAAGAGTCCTCTCCTGCTGATGTTCAGGTGTATATCAGTGTGTAGTGTCTCTACTTTAAAGAGTCCTCTCCTGCTGATGTTCAGGTGTATATCAGTGTGTAGTGTCTCTACTTTAAAGAGTCCTCTCCTGCTGATGTTCAGGTGTCTATCAGTATGTAGTGTCTCTACTTTAAAGAGTCCTCTCCTGCTGATGTTCTGGTGTGGTGTATATCAGTATGTAGTGTCTCTACTTTAAAGAGTCCTCTCCTGCTGATGTTCAGGTGTATATCAGTATGTAGTGTCTCTACTTTAAAGAGTCCTCTTCTGCTGATGTTCAGGTGTATATCAGTATGTAGTGTTTCTACTTTAAAGAGTCCTCTCCTGCTGATGTTCAGGTGTATATCAGTATGTAGTGTGTCTACTTTAAAGAGTCCTCTCCTGCTGATGTTCAGGTGTATATCAGTATGTAGTGTCTCTACTTTAAAGAGTCCTCTCCTGCTGATGTTCAGGTGTATATCAGTATGTAGTGTCTCTACTTTAAAGAGTCCTCTCCTGCTGATGTTCAGGTGTATATCAGTGTGTAGTGTCTCTACTTTAAAGAGTCCTCTCCTGCTGATGTTCAGCTGTATATCAGTATGTAGTGTCTCTACTTTAAAGAGTCCTCTCCTGCTGATGTTCAGGTGTATATCATTGTGTAGTGTCTCTACTTTAAAGAGTCCTCTCCTGCTGATGTTCAGGTGTATATCATTGTGTGTCTCTACTTTAAAGAGTCCTCTCCTGCTGATGTTCAGGTGTGTATCAGTATGTAGTGTCTCTACTTTAAAGAGTCCTCTCCTGCTGATGTTCAGGTGTGTATCAGTATGTAGTTCTCTACTTTAAAGAGTCCTCTCCTGCTGATGTTCAGGTGTCTATCAGTATGTAGTGTCTCTACTTTAAAGAGTCCTCTCCTGCTGATGTTCAGGTGTATATCAGTGTGTGTGTCTCTAATTTAAAGAGTCCTCTCCTGCTGATGTTCAGGTGTCTATCAGTATGTAGTGTCTCTACTTTAAAGAGTCCTCTCCTGCTGATGTTCAGGTGTATATCAGTGTGTAGTGTCTCTACTTTAAAGAGTCCTCTCCTGCTGATGTTCAGCTGTATATCAGTATGTAGTGTCTCTACTTTAAAGAGTCCTCTCCTGCTGATGTTCAGGTGTATATCATTGTGTAGTGTCTCTACTTTAAAGAGTCCTCTCCTGCTGATGTTCAGGTGTATATCATTGTGTAGTGTCTCTACTTTAAAGAGTCCTCTCCTGCTGATGTTCAGGTGTGTATCAGTATGTAGTGTCTCTACTTTAAAGAGTCCTCTCCTGCTGATGTTCAGGTGTATCAGTATGTAGTGTCTCTACTTTAAAGAGTCCTCTCCTGCTGATGTTCAGGTGTCTATCAGTATGTAGTGTCTCTACTTTAAAGAGTCCTCTCCTGCTGATGTTCAGGTGTATATCAGTGTGTAGTGTCTCTAATTTAAAGAGTCCTCTCCTGCTGATGTTCAGGTGTATATCAGTGTAGTGTCTCTACTTTAAAGAGTCCTCTCCTGCTGATGTTCAGGTGTATATCAGTGTGTGTCTCTACTTTAAAGAGTCCTCTCCTGCTGATGTTCAGCTGTATATCAGTATGTAGTGTCTCTACTTTAAAGAGTCCTCTCCTGCTGATGTTCAGGTGTATATCAGTATGTAGTGTCTCTACTTTAAAGAGTCCTCTCCTGCTGATGTTCAGGTGTATATCAGTGTGTAGTGTCTCTACTTTAAAGAGTCCTCTCCTGCTGATGTTCAGCTGTATATCAGTATGTAGTGTCTCTACTTTAAAGAGTACTCTCCTGCTGATGTTCAGGTGTATATCAGTATGTAGTGTCTCTACTTTAAAGAGTCCTCTCCTGCTGATATTCAGGTGTATATCAGTGTGTAGTGTCTCTACTTTAAAGAGTCCTCTCCTGCTGATGTTCAGGTATATCAGTATGTAGTGTCTCTACTTTAAAGAGTCCTCTCCTGCTGATGTTCATGTGTATATCAGTGTGTAGTCTCTACTTTAAAGAGTCCTCTCCTGCTGATGTTCAGGTGTATATCAGTATGTAGTGTCTCTACTTTAAAGAGTCCTCTCCTGCTGATGTTCAGGTGTATATCAGTGTGTAGTGTCTCTACTTTAAAGAGTCCTCTCCTGCTGATGTTCAGGTGTATATCAGTGTTAGTGTCTCTACTTTAAAGAGTCCTCTCCTGCTGATGTTCAGGTGTATCAGTGTGTAGTGTCTCTACTTTAAAGAGTCCTCTCCTGCTGATGTTCAGGTGTGTATCAGTATGTAGTGTCTCTACTTTAAAGAGTCCTCTCCTGCTGATGTTCAGGTGTATATCAGTATGTAGTGTCTCTACTTTAAAGAGTCCTCTCCTGCTGATGTTCAGGTGTATATCAGTATGTAGTGTCTCTACTTTAAAGAGTCCTCTCCTGCTGATGTTCAGGTGTATATCAGTATGTAGTGTCTCTACTTTAAGAGTCCTCTCCTGCTGATGTTCAGGTGTATATCAGTATGTAGTGTCTCTACTTTAAAGAGTCCTCTCCTGCTGATGTTCAGGTGTTATATCATGTAGTGTCTCTACTTTAAAGAGTCCTCTCCTGCTGATGTTCAGGTGTGTATCAGTATGTAGTGTCTCTACTTTAAAGAGTCCTCTCCTGCTGATGTTCAGGTGTATATCAGTATGTAGTGTCTCTACTTTAAAGAGTCCTCTCCTGCTGATGTTCTGTCTATCAGTATGTAGTGTCTCTACTTTAAAGAGTCCTCTCCTGCTGATGTTCAGGTGTATCAGTATGTAGTGTCTCTACTTTAAAGAGTCCTCTCCTGCTGATGTTCAGAGTGTCTATCAGTATGTAGTGTCTCTACTTTGAGTCCTCTCCTGCTGACAGAGGTCGCTGTCATTTTGCACCCCGGGCCGCTGAAGTATACGCTGTGACCTAATAACTCTTTTTGTTTTCGAGGGAAGGGGGGGTCAGAGGGCCTAGGTATAAAAGTCACGGCTCGCCACTGCTATACACAATACTCCCGTGATTGGTGGGAAACCAAACTGATACCAGCGTCAAAGTTCCGTTAAGCGAGCTTTTGACCATCGTAGTTGGCAACAATCGCGGTATAAGAGCAATAACTGTGCTAGAATGTGAAATGACGTATCCGCAACGAGCCAGCAGGTTGTTCTGGTGGACCTGACGCCAACCCCGCTGCCTCACGGAGAGATACCGCAGGTCCTTCCTTCCTGCAGCGGTCAGACTATACAACCAGCCCAGCCCCTCGTAGACCCCACCACACACACACACAACACAGACTATAACACCTCTTGTTGTTAAATACCAACTAGGTCCAATATTTGCAATATGTGCAATATATATATATATATATATATTATATATATATACATAGGGTGTGTATTATGTAAAATGTGTAACTTTTTTTTAAATGATAATTTCTTCTTTTAATCTTTAATACTTCTTGTATGCATGCTTTAGGTAACATTAAGCTGTCTTTGGCTCTTTTCTGCTGTAACAATGTAATGTCCTGATCGCAAAAACCAAGCCAATACTATGCTGCGTTCATGGAGCTACGTGGAAGTGGAGAACGACATCGCTTAATTGCGGATACGTAATTTCACATTCTAGCACAGTTTATTGCTCTTATACCGCGATTGTTGCCAACTACGATGCTCAACCGCTCGCTTAACGGAACTTTGAGCTGGTATCAGTTTGGTTTCCCACCAATCACGGGAGTATTGTGTATAGAAAGCGTTGAGTTAATTTCTCGCGATACCTAACATCCATGAAGGCATGACAGAGGGAGGGCTGTCACTCAGGATGCCAAACTACTCTTTGGTAAGCCCCGCCCCCCCAAGCAACATCAGGGCCACAAGTTTGAAAGCGAAAAAAAAGATCTGAAGGAGAAAAAAAATGTGAAACCTGAAAAAAGAAGATTTGAAACTGAAAAAATATTGTTTTTAATCTGAAAACGTAAAAACTGCAACTGAAAAAAACAAGGATCCAAATATCAAAATAAATATCTTATTCCAAAAAATTGCTGAACTGAATCAAAATAATATTCAACCCGAACAATTATTTCAAATACTTATTTTTAGTTTGAATACATCATTGTATTTTTCAAAGTTCAGGATAAAACTTGAACTTTCAAATAAATTGTATTTTTTTGAATGATCAAAACTTATGACCCTGAAATAGCTCCATACTCTCATGTCAAGAAACATCAGATCAGTGCATGCGCTGCATCGTCCAATCAGTGAGCGATACACAGTAAGGGGCTGTTCAGTCAGCAGGAAGTGTTTTAAGGCAGAAATAAATACAAAATCAGGAAGAAAAACTTGTCATAAGGTTTTATTTAAGAGGAACAAACTTAGAGAAATTATGCTGAGGGTAAATCCTCCCAGCAGTACATCAAGTCTCTACTTTAAAGAGTCCTCCTCTGCTGATGTTCAGGTGTATATCAGTATGTAGTGTCTCTACTTTAAAGAGTCCTCTCCTGCTGATGTTCAGGTGTATATCAGTGTGTAGTGTCTCTACTTTAAAGAGTCCTCTCCTGCTGATGTTCAGGCGTATACAGTATGTAGTGTCTCTACTTTAAAGTCCTCTCCTGCTGATGTTCAGTGTATATCAGTATGTAGTGTCTCTACTTTAAAGAGTCCTCTCCTGCTGATGTTCAGGTGTATATCAGTATGTAGTGTCTCTACTTTAAAGAGTCTCTCCTGCTGATGTTCAGGTGTATATCAGTATGTAGTGTCTACTTTAAAGAGTCCTCTCCTGCTGATGTTCAGGCGTATATCAGTATGTAGTGTCTCTACTTTAAAGAGTCTTCTCCTGCTGATGTTCAGGTGTATATCAGTGTGTAGTGTCTCTACTTTAAAGAGTCCTCTCCTGCTGATGTTCAGGTGTATATCAGTATGTAGTGTCTCTACTTTAAAGAGTCTTCTCCAGCTGATGTTCAGGTGTATATCAGTATGTAGTGTCTCTACTTTAAAGAGTCCTCTCCTGCTGATGTTCAGCTGTATATCAGTATGTAGTGTCTCTACTTTAAAGAGTCCTCTCCTGCTGATGTTCAGGTGTATATCAGTATGTAGTGTCTCTACTTTAAAGAGTCCTCTCCTGCTGATGTTCAGGTGTATATCAGTATGTAGTGTCTCTACTTTAAAGAGTCCTCTCCTGCTGATGTTCAGGTGTATATCAGTATTTAGTGTCTCTACTTTAAAGAGTCCTCTCCTGCTGATGTTCAGGTGTATATCAGTATGTAGTGTCTCTACTTTAAAGAGTCCTCTCCTGCTGATGTTCAGGCGTATATAAGTATGTAGTGTCTCTACTTTAAAGAGTCCTGTCAGGATATGTCTTCAGACCTGGTGGAGAATGAGAAGCTACTCACCACATCAGCTAGGGTTAAATAACTGAGACTTATCACTGCAGTAAGTATCCAATGGGAGGCTCTCACTGATTGGTTACATCCAGGTGGATATCCAGTGTTTCTCCAGGCTGTGTGTGTGTGAACTGTGGTATGACTTGCTTGAAGTGAATATATCTGCTCCTTGTTGTTCGGAGTTTGATTCTTTATGGTGAAACAGATACTCTCTGGTTGGTTTAGTAAAGGATGGTTTGGTTCGTTGGATTAGCCGCCCTTCTTTCACACAGTGGATGAGACGGCTGTTGTTTAGTGTGACTTCTGTGAATCAGATCAACTGAAGCGGGGCTCGTTAACATTTCAATCATCCATCACCACCTCGCTAAAGTGGATCAATGACGCCCAGCTTTGCAGAACATCAGTGAACAGGATTACAGCTCGGTGCCCGTTCTCTGTAAGGGTTTCCTTTTTAGTTTTTCAATAAAATAATACAATTACATGAAGTTTGTTGATTTATTATTACATTGGAAGAAGCAGTGCAGACTGTAGGGGACCTGGGACGTTTATAAGACAAAGACTTATTTCACCAATTCATGGAATCATGAGCTGAGAAAGATGTTTATGTCAACGTTTGGGCAGGGAGATGCTGCCTTCAGGGACCAACACAGAAATACGACAATCCTGCACCACTCACTGTTAGCACTCAAGTTACATTTCAAGAAGATTAAATGTTAACAGCAAAGTTCACTTATATTTTTACGTTTCTTTTATGCCGTCTACGTGTATGCAATACCAAGAGTAGACCAGCAGATGTCCCCATTCAGACTCAATGCAATCATTCAAGATTCAAGGGTTATATTATCATGCGCACAGCAGCTACAGTGTAGTTATGGTAATGAAAATCTTAGGTCCCGAGCTCCTCCAACAGTACAACATATTATATAAAGGACATAAGACAACAAATACAGTAATAACACCAAAATAAAAATAGTGCAATGAAACAGAGCGCGATAGATTTGAATAGAAATAGTGCAGGTGAAAGAACAGTCAGGTTAAAAGACTTCCAAAGCTTGGACGTTTAATTCACCATCTAAGAATATTATACTTACAGTCCCCAACAGGTACAGGTCTTTGCAGTTTGATCACACAAAACCAACAGAGCTCCCCATCGCACGCCGAGGTACCAAAGGCCCCAAAATCCCAAATCTTACCCAGAAGTCAGTTCCAATTGGTAAAATAAGAAAAGCTCAGGTAGATGCTCTCAGGAGGGAGTCCAGGAGAAACGAGAGAAGGAAAGTAGCCTTCGCTCAGAATCTGTGTTACCTTCAAGGACAAGCGGAAATAGTTACAGGTAACAAAACACAGGACTAGACTTCCACTGTCACAGACTCCACGAGGTTTTGCTTCAGCTCGAGTCGAGCTCTTCATAAAGAAGGTGGTCCAGCTGACGGAGAGCATTGATCAGAACCCTGCAGGCTGCAGCTCCTTTTCTTCGCACCGCGTCCACCACCTCCCGTGCTCCCTCCCGTGCTCCGTCATTTCGGGATTTGGTTCTGGCTGACTCCATTTCAGATTCACTGATCACCTCAGACTCAAGGAGTTTATCCAGAAGGTCGTTCAGGACAGGTAGAGACACTCTTTGAATGAACTCTGTCCGAACTGAGAACAGCCACTGGTCTGCTGGGACTCTGCTCCCTGCTCGGACGCTGCTCTCTGCTGGGACTCTGCTCTCTGCTGGGACTCTGCTCCCTGCTGGGACTCTGCTCTCTGCTGGGACTCTGCTCTCTGCTGGGACTCTGCTCTCTGCTGGGACGCTGCTCTCTGCTGGGACTCTGCTCTCTGCTGGGACGCTGCTCTCTGCTGGGAATCTGCTCTCTGCTGGGACTCTGCTCTCTGCTGGGACTCTGCTCTCTGCTGGGACGCTGCTCTCTGCTGGGACTGCTCTCTGCTGGGACTCTGCTCTCTGCTGGGACTCTGCTCTCTGCTGGGACTCTGCTCTCTGCTGGGACGCTGCTCTCTGCTGGGACTCTGCTCTCTGCTGGGACTCTGCTCTCTGCTGGGACGCTGCTCTCTGCTGGGACTCTGCTCTCTGCTGGGACTCTGCTCTCTGCTGGGACGCTGCTCTCTGCTGGGAATCTGCTCTCTGCTGGGACTCTGCTCTCTGCTGGGAATCTGCTCTCTGCTGGGACTCTGCTCTCTGCTGGGACTCTGCTCTCTGCTGGGACTCTGCTCTCTGCTGGGACTCTGCTCTCAGCTGGGACTCTGCTCTCTGCTGGGACTCTGCTCTCAGCTGGGACTCTGCTCTCAGCTGGGACTCTGCTCTCTGCTGGGACATTTCTCTGGGACAATGCATGCCTTGGACCTGGTAGATAAACAGGGAAAATACATTTTTTGAATAACCAACAATCACATTAAACAGATCTCTTAAAAATTAAAGTAACTCAACATTCCCAGGAGTGGATTTCTGTTCACTTGAAGTTATAATATGTAACATTTCCTCATTAAAATGTCTTAAATCGAATACACCTATGTTATTCATGTTTTGTTGAGTTGTGTACGTACATTATCTCAAATGGTTCAGAGAGATGTGTCATTTTAATCAAGGTAACAGTACGTTCATCACGGTCTCCTGTAATGGCGGCGTATCCACTGAACCATGAGAAGATGAAGACTACAACTCCCATGATGCCACGCTGTTTCAGCACCACACCACACTAGTTTTTACTAATGTCGTAATGATGCGCTGCCATGGAGCCTTAATAGAGAATGCTATGAGATGGAGCTTTAGAGTTATCCAGTCTATCACTGGGTCTGAGCTCAGGTGGAGTCCTTACCTTCCAGTGGCACGCGCCGTTTCCAGACTTCATTTCCACGTTGGTCCTTGACCTTCAACAACACTGTCTCTGTGCTCGTCGTCAGGAAAACTTCAAATGTCGGATCGTAATCTGGTCCAAAACCTGAATCAAATATTTCATCCTGAAAACCAGAAGCAGAAGTTAAAAGTGTATCTGTTTCTTTCCTGATTGTGGATCCACATCAGGGCCGGCCCTTGGCATAGGCAGTATAGGCGAATGCTAGGGGCGCATCCATCCATGGGGGGCGCCCAAAATTGGGGGGGATCTTTTAAAAAAAATACTATTAACGATATTTGATAAAAGAATTTCCCAATTTGGGATCAATGAAGTACATCTTATTATCTTATCTTAACAGAACTACGCCTCTACATTGCGTACAGCGCCCATAAACTATGGCGCTCCCCCCCCCCCTAGTCAGGTACGTTTTAATCAATGCACAGTAATGAACACTTAAAACATTCAAATGTGTCAAGCGTAACAGTGCCAGATTTAGCTTTGAGCTCATTTCCATCCGCAGTCCCTCAAGTTGAAGTGACCCGGGGGGCGGGGGGCTTTTCTGAACTGATACTTGACCTGCCGTGACAAAAAAAAGACGCTAACTACCTGACGATAATTAGCCATCGCCATGTCGAAACTAACAAAGTTATCTGGTGCCCAGGGAAGAAACAAAAGAAAAGAGGAGGAGGAGAAACGGGACAAAGGTACGCTAACGTTAATGTGATCATTAATCAAAAGTCAATTGAATAGTTACCGTTGAAGGAACTTTGTTAACTTGCTGGCTTACTTTTAGACGATAGCAAGGTGGTTTGTTTGCTAATCAATAGTTATATTTAGAGCTTTAATTTTGGATTTTTGTTTATTTAACATAATACAAAAAAAATACAGCTTCTGTGTTCTTTTATTAACATTGGAATTCACAGTGATGCAAGCGGCCTGTGGAGGGGGGGGGGGCAGCTAGGGCCGGCCCTGATCCACATGCAGATAAATGTGTGTTAATGATCATTGTGTTCCTTTAGAGGAGTATCAGTGACTCACCTCAGGCTGAATGAGGAAGCCCTCAGGTTCACAGTGCACACTGTATTTGTGATCAATGTCCAGCTCACAGCGGGAGGAGATCTTGATGCGCACAGCACTTCCTTGTTTGACAGCAACCTTTAGTAACAGGACATTTTGATCACTTTAGTTCATGCTCTAATAGTCAGGGAACATGGATTTGAAGATCTAAAAACAACAAATGGTGACGGACCTGCTCCGCAGAGTGATGAGATATACAATCAATTACAAACATAATAATAAGGATATATCACTCATTTTAAACATTTTAAATAGTTATTTTAATTCTTGGATATAAGCTATTGAGGAATGCTGTTATAGGGATGTTGAATATATAATACTGATCACATAAGTCTTTGAAACACAAAAGACTGCTGCCCGAGCATCAAAACATAGTGAGAAGGATGAGATCACGTGATCCATCTCAGGAAGCCTTCAGTTTTGTGCTGTGTTTACCATATATGCCTTAAGTATCACAAGTGACACTGGCAGACAGAAATACAAGCTGAGAGAGGATCCAAAATAACCACAACCATGAAGATTCAGTTCAGATAGATCTTACTCTCTTTGTGGAAACACCTGTGGTTAAAAACAAGTGTTTAGTCTGACAGTGAGCATATAGAGGCTGACTTTACCTCCTCCTTAGGGACGTTTTTCTGCAGCAGAAGTACATCCAGTATTTGCTCCTCTCGGCCCGGGGTCGTAGGAACAGCAGAATTTTGCCTTTTATCCGCCGCTTTAGAAGCCTTTTCAATGGATCGATGATAAGGCCAAAGAAAGAGAGGTGAGGCACCTTCACCACCACGTGAGTGGGTGTGACCTCCAGCGGCTCCAAGATGCTCAGGCCTTCATCAGTGATGTGGACGACAGACAACAGGCCGTCCAGGAGCAGCGCTGTGGAGCAAAGAGCTGGTCATCTGTTGCATTGCTGCTGAAACAGCTTCATCATATTCAATGTCACGCCACTTTAGCTCAGAGCTAATGCTCATCTAATGTCATTCCTTTGGAGCCTCACTAGGATGTACCAGTTTAGATCCTTCACCTTTTATTTTAATGTTTCATTATTGTTCCGTCCCCTGTGATCTGTCTGGATGGGAGCATTTACTGTTATGCATAAACTTTATTCATTATTTTTATTTACAGACGCTGATGTTTATAATCTGTCCAGAACAGCTCGACTGTGTCCGGTCTCATGTCTGAGTGATTCTCTAGATGTGTGAAGAGTTTTCTAAAGCTTTCAGGGCGTAGAAAGTCTAACTTATAAATGTTGTTGTCTGTTGTTTTGTTTTGTTCATGCTTCAGCCAGACTGACAATGTACAGAGCAGAAAGAGCAACAGATGGATAACAAAGGAAGAATGAATCAAACTGCTAGCTTAGCATCACAACAGTAACAGAGAGTTAGCGTTGAGTTAGCACTGTTAGCAGCTGAGCGTGCTGTGGACTGGATCACAGTTTAAATCTCTTTAATATTACAGTGAGAGACTGCAGAGCCCAAAGACAATCCAACTCAGTATTTAGAGCTGCACTGCATCGTCTGCTTCAATAATGATCCATAATGCCATGCAACACATCCACTAAAAGGACGTTTTCTTCTTTTGGGGACAAAACTATATGAATATAAAGAATACATTTGGTGTCTGAATCATACTGTTGTTATCTTTGTTAAACTAGTTAATAAAGCTGCTTCATAACCTTTGAGCGGTAGTGGATATTAAAAGGTGCCACAGAAACATTATACAAGTGTATATTTGTTAACACTAGATGTCTTTACCATCCTCTGTCTCACTGTGTGGCAGGTGGAGCTGGAGACGGCAGCTTCATCAGAACTCTTCACGTCGAACAGCGGCCCTGCTGCCTGCTTGCCAGCTGATTGGAGGATGCTCTCCTCCCAAGGGACCGTCCTGTACAGAAGCTCCGCCTCCTGAGCCATGACGAACACCAGGCCAGTCGAAGCACACTGGAACTCACCTGGACCAGGACACCTGAACCTGTAGACACACAGGGGACAAGTTACTACAACAAGCCTTCACTGGCCTGTGTTCTGACTGACAGGTGTTCATCCAGCTGGATCTGACCTGGAGGAGGGTTTGATGAAAGATCTGAAACACCTGATGATGACAGGAACATCACTGAAGATGTGTCACATGCATCAGGATGTGTGTGTACAAAAACTTTCATTAAATTAACAAAATATCTATCCAGCGAGGATGTAGACTGGCACAAGAAAACAATCCTACACACAGAGGCATTCATTTATTTATGTCTGTCAGAAAGAGATAGGATGCAATACCTCATGGTGAAAGACATGAAATGAAACACAATAAAATAAATATATATTTTGAATGTGTTTAAATAATGTTTGGTCATGTTATAGCATTACCTGTATGGAGATCCAGTTGTGTGTTCAGGTGAGAAGGATTCAGGAGCCTGGAACAAACAAAGTGTTCATTTGCAATTTGAAACGGTCACAACACAGTATTACCAGCCAATCACAGCACAGTATTACCAGCCAATCACAGCACAGTATTACCAGCATCACAGCACAGTATTACCAGCCAATCACAGCACAGAAGTACCAGCCAGTAGGATTATTTCCCATTTCGTCGGGGATCCAGATATTTGAAATGGCATCGTCATATACATTTATTGAATGAACTTGGTGATATGTAATCCTCTCAGACACACCTCCCATTAAAAGAAGAAACAAACATGAATTAAATAGAAATATTCTTAACTCATAATCGAATACCTGAATCATTTCCATCAACAGCGAGCGTTATAGCGTTTAACTTTACAGCCCTAACAATTATATTTGAATTCAGTGGTGAAATAAATACTTCACTCTGTTCAACTGCTCCTCTCTCACCTTTCTGTCTGTCTTCACTTCCTGTTCCACATCGGAGTCACCTGATGGAGAGAAGAGGTGACACAGAAAGAATTATTCAACTTGAACAGAGAGAAACATTAGCAGCCAAAGTGATTGAATAGAGCTGTAACACAATGGAATTACAATATATTGTTGTTGTGCTATAAAGACCTTTTAAGATCAGATTTAATGTACAATATCTTGATGAATGGAGGATATGGTTTCAGTACTCACAGGTCTTCTGGATCGTGGCTCTGATCGTCTCATCATCTCCGATCCTGTAGAGATGAACAAAATCCAACAGTTTTAGATCCAGTTTAAATAAGTGTTAGTTCTTTGAGTCAGCTTCAGAGTCCTGAGCTCATGCTTTACATCCCATCATATCTTCTCTGCAAACACTACGACTGCCTGCCACAGCTCTCAGCTGCATTACAGGAAGTAACCAGTCATTAGAAACTAGAAACATCCCATAAAGAACAGACCACCTTTCCCACTCTTCTGTAAAACCCCATCTGTCTGTTAGAGAGTGGATTCCTAAAGTGTGGCTTTGCAGGTTCAGCTGGCCTCCTATAGTTGATGGAAGAATGAAGGAGCCTGCAGTCAGTGCGTAACATCACTGATCTGTTGGGATTCCCCAGCGAGAGAAACACCTCCCTGTGTTTCATACTGCTGAACCAGCAGAGACCCCTTACTGACCTGAGGGTCTCCAGTCTGCAGTCTGGACTCTCCAGAAGATCTCTCAGCAGCTTCTCTCCTGAATCCTGCAGATAGTTGAAACTCAGGTCCAGATCTCTCAGATGGATGTTGGACTTCAGAGCTGAGGCCAGAGCAGAACAGCTGATCTCTGACAAACTGCAGCTCTCCAGTCTGAATGAAGAAAACATGATGTAACTTTAGAAAACAATGTTCCTGTTAGAAATAACTCCAGGTACAAAATCCTCCTAATGACATACAAAGCCCTCCATAACCTGGCCCCATCCTACCTGACTGACCTCCTCCACAGACACACTCCCACTCGCTCCCTCCGCTCTGCTGCTGCCAACCTCCTGTCCCCCCCACCTGACTGACCTCCTCCACAGACACACTCCCACTCGCTCCCTCCGCTCTGCTGCTGCCAACCTCCTGTCCCCCCCACCTGACTGACCTCCTCCACAGACACACTCCCACTCGCTCCCTCCGCTCTGCTGCTGCCAACCTCCTGTCCCCCCCACCTGACTGACCTCCTCCACAGACACACTCCCACTCGCTCCCTCCGCTCTGCTGCTGCCAACCTCCTGTCCCCCCCACCTGACTGACCTCCTCCACAGACACACTCCCACTCGCTCCCTCCGCTCTGCTGCTGCCAACCTCCTGTCCCTCACCACCCGGACCAACCTCAAGTCCTGGGGCGGCAGAGCCTTCTCCGTTGCTGCACCCACCCTCTGGAACTCACTCCCCCAATCCATCAGAGACTCTCCTCCCTCACAGCATTCAAAACATTACTCAAAACCCACCTGTTCAACACTGCATTCAACCACTGACCCCCCCCCCCTATTCTCTGTTTTGTTTATCTCTTTTTGTTTTTTAATTCTCTGTCACAGCGTCTTTGAGTTTCCTGAAAAGCGCTATACAAGTCTCATGTATTACTATTATTATTATTATTGAAGAACCATCCAGAATCTGTATTTTAGGAACAGTGGATTCATCAAATCACAGCTTCTTCAGTGTAAACTATTCAGTCAGTAAAGCATCATGTAGCTTCAGAAACATGTTGGAAACAGCAACACCTGAAATACTTGTCAGTGTTTGATAGTTTTAAAACACATATTCAATTATTGTATTTGATATCATTTGTTAAAATCATGATGGAGAAAATAAGATGTATTTCAGGTGTTTAAAGGTTCAGAGGGAATTATGCAGTGAAGGTTTTTTATATATCTAAGTGTTTAAACCACAGAAGAAGAAAGTAGACTTTAGCATTAAGATGCTCAGTGAGGATCAGAGTGATATCAGCCTGATGTCTGCAGCTCAGAGTCAACACAACTCTCTTCATCTCAGCACAGAAGTTAAAGATGGAGAACTGACCTGAGAGTCTGCAGTCTGCAGTCTGGACTCTCCAGAAGATCTCTCAGCAGCTCCACTCCTGAATCCAGCAGATCGTTGAGACTCAGGTCCAGAACTCTCAGATGGGAGGGGTCAGACTTCAGAGCTGAGGCCAGAGCAGAACAGCTGATCTCTGACAAACTGCAGCACCTCAGTCTGAAGAAAGAAAACATGATGTAACTTTAGAGAACAATGTTCCTGTTTGAAATAACTCCAGGTTTAATAATGTGATCAGAGTTCAACAGGGTTTTAATGTCAGAGATGATGCAGAAACAATCCATTGATAATCTGGAACTTTAACTTTGATCAGATGTCTAACGACTCCTTCATCTCCCTCACAGCTCATCAGTACTGACAGCATCTCCACTGACTCATGGAGCACAGAGTGAGTCTGTGGAAGCTCAAACACTCTCCCTCACACATTCACCTTCTCTCTGTTACTCTGATCAATATGCAGTCATTAGCAACAGTGGACAAAATAACAATAACATTGTATTTGTTCTCAGGGAAATTCAGAAAATGATAAACACAAACAGATCTATATGAAGTTCAGTCAGTGAACTGACCTGAGGGTCTCCAGTCTGCAGTCTGGACCCCCCAGAAGATCTCTCAGCAGCTCCACTCCTGAATCCTGCAGAACGTTCTGACTCAGGTCCAGATCTCTCAGATGGAGGTTGGACTTCAGAGCTGAGATCAGAGCAGAACAGCTGATCTCTGACAAACTGCAGCGCCTCAGTCTGAAGAAAGAAAACATGATGTAACTTTAGAAAACAATGTTCCTGTTTGAAATAACTCCAGGTTTAATAATGTGATCAGAGTTAAACAGGGTTTTAATGTCAGAGATGATGTAGAAACAATCCACTGATAATCTGGAACTTTAACTTTGATCAGATGTTAACAACTCCTTCATCTCCCTCACAGCTCATCAGTACTGACAGCATCTCCACTGACTCATGGAGCACAGAGTGAGTCTGTGGAAGCTCAAACACTCTCCCTCACACATTCACCTTCTCTCTGTTACTCTGATCAATATGCAGTCATTAGCAAACAGTGGAAAAATAAATAAAATATATTTGTTCTCAAATTCAGAAAATGATAAAAAAACAGATCTGTATGAAGTTCAGTCAGTGAACTGACCTGAGAGCCTCCAGTCTGCAGTTTGGACTCTTTAGTCCAGAACTCAGCAGCTCCACTCCTGAATCCTTCAGAGCGTTGTACTCAGGTCCAGATCTCTCAGATGGGAGGGGTCAGACTTCAGAGCTGAGGCCACGACTTCACAGTCAGTCTCTGAGAGTCCACAGAGAGTAATCTATAATAACACATATATTACAACATGTGTTAAAAAGAGGAAACATATTAACCTCAAGCATTTGATGAAAAAAGATTTGACATGTTCTGTTATTAATGTAATATTATATATAATAATAGAGTGTAATGTGTTGTCAGTGTGATCTGATCACATGTCTGTGCTCCTGCTGTCACTGACTGTTACCAAAGAAACAGAAATTAAATGAATCACTTGACAATATTAGAGATGTACATATTTAAATGTTAATTCATATTTGGATGTGATGGATGAAGGATGTTTTGGCTTCTCTGAGCATCTGAACATGTATTGCACACAAACACAATTAACAACCAATAAGTTTCAATATGTTCAACTGAATACCATCAGATGTTCCAGTATATCAGCATTAAGACATAACTCTGTTATTGGTGGGAAATGATATAGATCTGATTTTAAACTCTAACACATTGTGATAAAAACGTGTGTTTAATGATAAAGAAACTACTAGAAAGTAATAATAACATATTTCTGTGATAACTGTAAGTCCTGCTGTGTGGTGTGATCACATGCTGAGAAAGCTCTAAAGTCCTTCATGTGTTTGACATGTCGCCTCCATCACTCAATATGAAGAGAGAAACGCTTCAATTAACTATTATTATAAATAAATAGAAGAACAGTGTTGGTTTATTTTGCTCTCAGTATTTAAACAGCAGAAATGTTAGTGTTTATTTGAATAATTAAACCTGATCCACATTAGTTTATAAAGTTAATCACATCTGGACTTACACAGCCTTCCTGCAGTTCCTCACAGCTGGAATCAGTCTCGTCGTCCCTCCTGTGATGTTTTGTACTTCTTCAGGTCCAACTCATCCAGAACCTCCTCTGACATCTGCAGCATGTAGGCCAGAGCAGAGCAGTGGATCACAGAGAGTTCCTTCTCTGATCTGTTCTCTGACTTCAGGAACTCTGTGATCTCCTGATGTACTGAGTGGTCCTTCATCTCTGTCAGACAGTGGAAGATGTTGATGCTTGTCAGGAGAGATTTAACTTCTCATCTCCTTCAGGTTGTTGATGGCTCTCTGGATGGTTTCTGGTCTGTCTGTGCGACCCAGCAGGCCTTTGAAGAGTCTCGGATGATTTTGGTCTGTTGTCTGTGCGACCCAGCAGGCCTCCTAACAGTCTCTGGTTGGACTCCAGAGAGAGGCCGTGGAGAAAGCGGACAAACAGGTCCAGGTGGCCATTTCTACTTCTGAGGGATTTCTCCATGGCTCTCTTAGAAGACATCCAGGGATGGGTAAATCCAGTCTATCTTCAGGAAGTCCTTCAGTACCTTGTGTTCCTGTTGGTGTAACAGTGCAACAGTAGACTGCAGCCAGAAACTCCTGAATGCTCAGATGAACAAAGCAGTAGACTGTTTTCTGGAAGATCACACTCTCTCTTTGAAGATCTCTGTACAAACTCCTGAGTGCACCAAGGCCTCGGTGACATCAAGACCACAGCGCTGCAGGTCTTCTTGGTAGAACATGATGTCTCCTTTCTCCAGATGTTCAAACGCCAGCCTCCCCAGCTTCAGAAGAACCTCCCTGTCAGCCTCCGTCAGCTGCTGTGGACTCGTCTCATGTCCCTCTTCATACTTCTGCTTCTTCCTCTTTGGTCTGGACCAGCAGGAAGTGTGAGTACATGTCAGTGAGGGTCTTGGGCAGCTCTCCTCTCTGGTCTGTAGTCAACATGTGGTCCAGAACTGCAGCAGTGATCCAGCAGAAGACTGGGATCAGACACATGATGTGGAGGCTCCTGGAGCCTTGATGTGAGAGATGATTCTGCTGGACAGGTCTTCATCACTCGATCTCCTCCTGAAGTACTCCTCCTTCTGGGCGTCAGTGAAGCCTCGTACTTCTGTACCCTGTCCACACACTCAGGAGGGATCTGATTGGCCGCTGCAGGTCTGGAAGTTATCCAGACGAGAGCCGAGGGAAGCAGCTTCCCCCTGATGAGGTTTGTCAGCAGCACGTTGACTGAGGACTTCTGTGAGACATCAGACACAACCTCATTGTTTCTGAAATCCAGAGAAAGTCTGCTTTCATCCAGGCCGTCAAAGATGAAGAGCACTTTACAGACAGCCAGCTGCTCTGCTGTGACCTTCTGTAAGGTTGGATGGAAAACATGGAGCAGCCTGAGAAGACTGTACTGCTCACCTTTGATCAGGTTCAGCTCCCTGAAGGAGAGCGGGATCACCAGACTGACATCTTGGTTTTCCAAACCCTCGGCCCAGTCCAGAGTGAACTTCTGCACTGAGAAGGTTTTTCCAACTCCAGCGACTCCGTTGGTCAGGACCGCTCTGATGTGAGTCTGTTGGTCAGGTAAGGCTTTAAAGATGTCCTGGCACTTGATTGGAGTGTCATGGAGGGTCCTTTCTTGGAAGCTGTCTCCAGCTGCCTCACCTCATGTTGGGTATTAACCTCTTCACTCTGGCCTTGTGTGATGTAGAGCTCAGTAGATCCTGTTAGGAGGGTTTCACTTTCATCAGTTCCTTCAGTCACACGTTCACATCTCCTCCTCAGACTGAGCCTATGTTCATCTAAAACCTCTGCAGACCACTATCTGCTGGAAGAGAAGGAAACAGGAGAGAATAAGAAACTTACTTACTTGCTTACTGTCTATGCTTGTAACGACGAGACGCCGTTACTAGAGCTCACATTAACATGTTGATATAATCATTGTACTGTATAGGGTATATTGACACAGTATTGGCACATGATTTAAATGAACACACTTTATTAATGTATAAATATGTTTATTGACAATTGATTGAATTGCATTGTTGTGTGGGTGAGTCTCGTGTCGTGCAGCGCGGACGCCGGGCCGTTCCTGCTCGCCGTTCGCCTGATTAAAGAAATGGATACGGTTTAAAATGCTCATATTCATACATTGCTAACAGTACGGGTAGCGAGGGATTGTTCATGAAGTAAACGTGAGAATTAGTGATTGGTTGTGTGATGATTAAACTTACCTCTGTCTGTTCTCTCTCCCAGGGTGTTCGGGCAAAAGAGTTCCCCCGGGCCCGCACACCTCTAAATATAGTTCCGGGAGGGAAACGGCAAGTGGTAGTCTCCAGGGGGGAGTTCGACATTTTTGCACATAGATTATTTATTTAATGTATATTGTCATAGCTTTTTTCATGTATATATTATTGGTAAATTGGTGGGGAAATATTTAGTAAATGTGTATATAGTTGTGGTAAATCGTTTGTTTAGATAATGATAATGGTATGTGCCAGCCAGTGAAGATCTGAGGCCACCTATAAAAGGCAGTCAGTGTTGTTGAGAACGGTGTTGTATACTGTGTGGGTGGTGGAGGGCAGCCATGTGGTCACAGTGGATGGAAAAATAAAACAGTTTTCTATGGAAAAACACCAACCTGCCTGCTTCTCCTATTTTGCCTCCATGGCCGCTCGGGCATTCTAACAATGCTCTACAACAGTATACCTAATCAAAAACAGAAAAACCAAGAAGAATCCTGCTTCACTATCTTCTGTAAAGGTTCTTTGCTAACGTTCCCCTTTAGATCTGTCCAGTGTTTCTACTTAGGAAAACACTGCTTTCTGTGTTAATACACATTACAGAAAACAATGCCTGGACGAAGACCAGATGACACTCTGAGCCAATGAGAGTTCATACAAGAGCAGAGACCCAGCGCCCCGACGGATCTAAAGACGCTGCATGTGTTCGGCCTCTTACTTCGTACAGAGCTGGTCTGACTGGCTGTCTGCAGGTCAGCTCTGGTTCTGGATCTTTCTCCACACTGGGGACAGGAGGAGTCTCCTGATGGAGGTCTCTGCTCCCAGTATGAGGTGATGCACTGTCTGCAGAACCAGTGTCCACAGCTGGTAGAGACTGGATCCTTCAGGACGTCCTGACACAGAGCACAGCTGGACAGCTGCTCCTCCACAGGAACAGGACTCTTCCTCTTCCCTCTGTGGAGATGAACACATCCTTTATAGCACTTTACTTTAGAGGAGCTGATTCTCACCAAAGGTACAACAAGGTGGCAAATTCTAGTTTAACATTTAAAAAGGTCTATATCTCTATATAATATATCTTAGTGGTAAATTAATAATCTTTTTTCTCAAAGCAATGATAAACCTGTGAGTTGGATGTAGAAAAGTCAGAATCAATATAGATTTTCTTTATTTTAAAGTAAATTCAGATTGAACATAGTAAAAGAATGTAAATTATTGTGTCCGTCCAAAAATAACCCATTACTTATAGTGAAAACCACCTTTGAATGATGGGATGGTAGACTAAAAGCTTTAGGAATCCAAACTATAACATATAATAAGTACCCTGTATCAAGATTGATGCAAAACAAGTGACATTTGACCTTTTTAGAGAGTTTTAGCACAAAAATAACATCTCTGGGGTAATTTGGGTGGAAATGGGTGTATTTGCCGTTTCTCTGGAACCCATTGGTCGATTTTGATGATTGACATCTCTTTTGAACCGTTAGAGCCAATAGAATTGAAGTGGAATGTCCACATACACACACACGTTACCATTGAGAAGTCAGAGCTGAGGTTCCGGTGACGTCATCGCCCTGAATGGCAGCTTAAGATAGCAGCTCCTCCAAAGTAATAGTTAATTAACCCCGTAAGGTCGTCAAATAAAACAAACTCTGAGAATAAGCGACTTGGCAGTGGGGCAATAATGGGAAGAATGGATGGAACCAATAAAAAAGCCAATGGACAACCTGGAAATGAAGAAAAAACGGATAACGGCTCACCTACGCAGGTACAAGATGGCGAAGCTAGCGCTAGCTCATTTGGCTTAGCCAAAGTTTTGGAGGAGATACAGGACTTTCGAAAGGACACGAAACAACAACTCAGCGATATTAAGGCTGAGCTTACCAACGTTAATACAAAATAGCCGAGGCAGAGACATGAATTGAAAAGATGGAAGGCCGTGTTCAAAACGTGGAGCATGTGCTAGCTAAGATGATGAAAGTGCTGACTCAGCAAGAAAGCAAACTACTCGACCAAGAAGGGAGATCTAGACGGGAGAATTTAAGGATATATAATGTCCCCGAAGGTGAGGAGGGAACGTCTATGGTGGACTTTGTGGAAAAATTACTACGGGACACCCTTGACCTCCCCCCACGCTACAGAGCTCCACATCGAGAGGGCGCACCGGTCGCTCGTCCCAAAGCCCCCCGGGGGACCAGGAGTGGAGTGCACCAGCTGGGCATAAAAAAGTAGGTCTTAACTCTAACGTCGGGCTTAGCTACGTCCGACTTAGTGATTCGAATTTACACCGAGTGCACCAAGCCTGACTTCTCGGTCGTGGCTGCGCCTACACACGTCTACATAATTTAACACTCAAATTCCTCCATTCAGAGCAAACTAAGAATTGGATAACGAAGTCATGGATAACGGAAACCAAAAGAAGAGAAAAAACTATTTTACTGATAGAGAGATTAGAACACTAATTGAAATATATGCAGAGCATAAAAACTCGCTAACTGCCAAATGTAATAACACTATGACAAACAAACATAAACTCGCAGCCTGGAAGTCGATCACTGGTGCGATAAATGACTTGGGCGATGGAGGGATACGGACGGTGGAAGAGTGTAGGAAAAAGTGGAAGGACCTACTATCCAGAGCCAAGAAAGACGCTTCGGTTCTTCGGCTGCAGAAGCGAAAGGAATACTCCGAAGCAAAACGGGTGTTAAAGGAGAACAAGATACGCTTCCAGACTCCGTTCCCCGCCAAGCTGCGAGTATACTATGAGGATGGGACGAGGCTACAACGGACCTGAATAAAAGAGGTCTGCCCGTCAGAGTGACCAAGTCCAAGGAGAGCCTGGCTGAGCAACTGGCCCGCTATGCCTGGAAGGTGGTCGGAGGATCTGAACCACAGGGGGCAGAGGATGCGCGAGAGCAGGGCATCAGAGAGAAACTACGGATCTTCAGGAGGGAGCCCTCGCCCCCATCAGAGGATGTGACGTCTGGATAACGTCGGTGAGCGGATCTAGATTTAAAATGAACAGGTACTTTATATTTTGTTTGCTCACCTTCCCCCCTCCAAATGGGAAAACACACGGGAGGAATACACGGTGTAATGGATGGAGACTGTTATCTTCCTGGAGACTGCAACGGGGGCCCTCAACCCGCAGGCGAGAGAGGCTTTCCCCCATGGCTAGATGTTCTCTCTAGCCCAGGCAAGGGTCATCCACGGGAGACCCCTACCTTGGAATCACACCTTTGTTATGTTACATGTTTTGTTGTTATTGTTCAGGGAGTAGATCTGTTATTCTTTTCTTCGTTAGATTTGAAACACAGAAAGTAAGAGACAAATGGCTAACGACAAAGTAACATTCATCTCCTTTAATGTGAATGGGCTGTTGAATCCGATTAAACGCAGTAACATTTTAACTCAAATGAAAAAGAACAACCCCATATAGTGTACCTACAAGAAACCCATCTAAACGATAAAGAACATGAAAAACTTAAAAGAATGGGTTTTACTAATGTATTTTTCTCCTCATACAAATCAGGACACAGAGGAGGAGTTGCTATTCTCATCTCAAGCAAGCAACACTTTGAGAAAGTCTTTGAAATGAAAGATAAGGAGGGCAGGTTTGTTTTAATAAGGGGTAACATAGATGGAAATCCAATTACTCTGTTGAATGTTTACGCACCTCCTGAAAGTGATTTTAATTTCTTCCAGAAAATTGTTGATGTCATTATAATGGAAACTACAGGCAGGGGCGGCGGGTACTGTAGGCTAGGGAAGGCTAAGCCTTCCCAAATATTTTTGCCACTGCATCCTGGTAAAAGAAAAATACAATGTATAATGTTTGTGTCTTTGACATTAGCGCTGCTATGCAGCCTCCAGTGCCCTGTACTACGAAGCCAGTTCAACAGACCCTGGATATGTTTGAGTTATCTTAACTAACCCTAACAAACGAGATCTCGCTAAGCGGTCCTACGACGCTGGTTATCAACTCGGTAAATCAAGCCAGGGTTTCTCTCTCCAGCTGAGAGCGCGTTCACGTGAAAGGGGCGGGGTTAGCAACATTTGACCAATCACAAACAGGGACAAGTGTACTGACAGCGCAGCGTCATACTTCATTAATGAAAAGTAAACTAATATTAGACAATATGAACTTTAACATCCATGACTTAAACATATATCCAGGATACAAACCACATAGCTGCACCTGCAAGGTGAATATAGAACAGCTGGTTAAAAAATAAATAAACTACCGAGTGTTTGAAAGCTACAACAGTTTTATGATATCACTGCCCCATCTAAGACACGAGTGGATCTGACTTTAATTACATTTGAGTTGAGTGTTTCGTCAACTTAATGTGTTGCTTAAAATAACACTTCTGCATAAAGTATGTGACAATGTAAGTGTTGCACGGTCAGATACGGCTCGAGAAGCTGACTCAGATAAGGAAATATGATATATTATGATATTATATGATCGATGATGTGATATGAATGATAAGTGCGACACGTCGGCGTCTTCTCTTCATACGGCAGTTTAAACTGTATTTCCTTTATCCTTTAATATGACTTGATAGATTTAAACTCCGCACACTGAGCTCTGAGCAGGCGGTGCTTTCACTGAGTTGATCTCTTATCTATAGACGCCGGAGGCAGGCAGCGTCAGGTAAAACAAGTTATTTAGCCTTCCCAAACCTGAGCCTCACGCGCCGCCTATGACTACAGGTATTCTAATATGCGGGGGGACTTAAATGTGCACTTACAACCTGAATTAGACTGTTCTAGGAAGAAAACTAATGGTACAAAATCTCTACATAAGAAAGTTAACAAACTCTTTGAAGATGTTGGTCTCATTGATATATGGCGGGACCTATTTCCTAACAGAAGAGACTATACTCATTGTTCCGCCCCTCACTCTTCATACACGAGAATAGATTATTTCATAACATTTGGTAAAGATAAAATAAACACGTGTGGAATTGGATCAATAGATTTAAGTGACCATGCACCCATATATCTGACAGTTGATCTGGAGGAGGTTAAGAAAATAAGGAACGAAATTAACAATTTGGCTACACAAGAAATTGAGAAAAAACTAATGTTTCTTAAACAGAGGTACTATGAAAGCGGGACTAAATCTATGAAAGTACTGGCATGGAAACTGAAAAAAAAGATAGCAGAGAATACAATCCACAAAATCAGGGATCCAAGAACCAAAATAATAAAAACCAAATTAAGTGATATCCAGGAAGCTTTTGAAGCATTCTACAAAAAATTGTACTCTGGAGTTCCAGGGGGCAGCCTTACTCAAATTGACACTTTCTTAAGCTCTATAGATCTGCGACCCTAAATGAAGAACAAAATAAAATGATGACGGTCGACATAACTGAAGGTGAATTCAAAATTGCAATAAGTAAACTCAAACTAAGCAAGTCACCAGGATCAGATGGCTATAGTGCAGAATGGTATAAGGAATTTAAGGGCGAGTTAACACCGATTATACTCTCAACACTCAATTGGGTCTTAAAAAAGGCTCAAACACCACCCAGCTGGAACGAAGCGATAATATCTGCAATACCAAAAGAAGGAAAGGATAAAATGGAGTGTGGATCATTCAGACCAATATCTGTTCTTAATGTGGATTACAGGCTTCTTACTTCCATCATGGCCAGACGTTTAGAACATTCCTGCCTAAATTGATCCACAATGACCAGACAGGTTTTATTCGACAACGTCAAACACAAGACAACATACGAAGGACACTACATGTCATAGACCACATTCAAAGAAGTAAAATTGAGGCAATGGTGATAAGCGTGGATGCTGAAAAGGCTTTTGACTCAGTAAATTGGGATTTTCTCTATCGAGTTCTACATAGATTTGGTATACATGACACAATTATTAAAACTGTACAGGCATTATACAACAAGCCCACTGCTAGAATTAAAGCTAATGGATATTTGTCAAATAGCATTACCCTCGAAAGAGGCTCGAGACAAGGTTGTGCATGGTCACCGCTACTCTTCGCACTATACTTGGAACCATTGGCTCAATACATAAGACAAAATGAAGAGATTAGGGGGAATTACTAATCACGGGCGGGAACACAAGCTGGCTTGCTACGCGGACGACATTTTGTTTTTTTTGGCTCAACCAACAAACTCTCTCCCTAAATTGATGCAATCACTTGAACAATATGGTCGACTGTCAGGATACAAGGTCAATATTGCTAAAAACACAATTGCTTACTTACAACTACAGCCCACCAGGTGAAATTAGAAATAGATACCCTTTGGCATGGCACACAGAGCATTTCAAATATTTAGGCGTTATAATACCAAAGGATCTTTCAGAACTATCAGAATACAATTACTCACCTTTAAACAAAAAGATTAAGGAGGACATAGCTAGATGGAACCTAATCCCTTTCTTTAGTCTCAGCTCAAGAATTGAATCCATCAAAATGAACATACTGCCAAGACTACTTTATTTGTTCCAGACTTACCAATAGAGATTAACCAAAAACAATTTAACGAGTGACAGAATAATATCAAGGTATATATGGCAGGCTGAAAGACCTAGAATTTGTTTTAAAACTTTACAATTAGCAAAAGAAAAGGAGGGGTGGGCCCTACCTTCCCTGAAAGAGTATTACCGGGCAGCACAGCTGAGGCCCATGGTATGCTGGTGCAATCCATCGTATGATGCCCAATGGAAAACCATGGAAGAGAAAATATTATCCATTCCCATACAAGCAATCATAGCTGACAGCGACCTACAGGGCTACATAAATAACATTGAAAATCCATGGGTAAAACTGACTCTTAAAGTATGGAAAACAGTCATAACTGAGTATAAATTAGAGGAACATATTACAATTCTGAAATGGTGTGCATATGACACCGACTTTACTCCAAATAAATTAGACACTAGATTCAAGGATTGGACAGCCAAAGGAGTAACTGCTCTTTGCAACATAATTAAAGAGGGAACGCTGTTTAGTTTTGAAATGCTTAAAGAGAAATTCCTATTAGAAAAACAAGACTTCTATCGATACTTACAGATGCGGCATTATGTTAACAAAAAGGTTAAAACTATAACAGAGTCAAGTACAGGTGTGATAGAACTATTTAAAAAAGCATACGATTCAAAAACAGATAGCAAAGTTACTTCATGTATGTATAAAGGGCTGTTGAATCTTAAAATACACTCAACCATATATGTGAAATCCAAGTGGGAGAAGGGAGGAGGGGTTATCATATCTGAGGAGGAATGGACAACAATATGGAAATATCAGTGGAAATGTAACAGTTCACATAACTGGAGGGAGTTCGGTTGGAAAAGCCTGATAAGATATTTTATAACACCCTCTCAGAAGTCTCACTATGGTGGTAACTCCCCAGACTGCTGGAGAAAATGTGGAAATTCAAATGCAAATCATTATCACGTTTTCTGGGACTGCCCTGTTATTGAGGTCTTTTGGAGAGAGATACATAAAGCCTTACAAGATATGTTCAAACGTCATGTGCCCATGGAGAGTAAGACTTTGTTCTTTGGACTCGTACCTCAAGAATGGACTAAAAAAGACAAATATTTATTAAATCTGTTGCTGGTGGCGAGTAAAAAAGCTCTTACAAAGAAGTGGTTATCACCTGATAGCCCAACTTTAAACGCATGGATGGATATTACAATGGACATTTACAAAATGGAGAGGATAACATCATCTGTCAATCACAAACTGGAACTATTTGTGTCACGATGGAGAAATAGGACTGATTTCGTAAAACCTCATAGGCCAGATTTTAGTTTTACAAACGTATGATTTTACTGTGAAGTCCTGATCGCTCCCTAATGTTCGTATTGTTCGTACTTTTTACTGTCTTTATTTTATCTTTGTGTAAAAAAAGAAAAAGGCATTTCAGACAGACAAACTTAAAATGTATAATTATTATGTCTTGAAAAAACAATGTGTAATTGTTTGCTGCCAAATGTCAATAAAAAATATATAATACAAAAAAAAAGAGAAGTCAGAGCTATGCGCACGCAGTTTGCCCAAAGCGAAACCTATCTCACGCTCTGAAATCTGAAAACTGAAAACTAGGTTTATTGCTGATGGATTATCAGAAATCATTTCAAAGTGACGCAGACACATCGGATTAACCTACGGATTAACCTTCAGCTGCGTTTTTATCGTTTTAATGCCATTGAAGACAACTTTTGATCAGATCAACAAAGGTAAGACGTATTGCCGTGTTGGCTACCTAATGCTACGTGGTGTGATGTCTGTGTTAGCTTCTCATGTCGCGAGTTCCGATCGGTCAGTAATGACACTTATATTTCTGGAAACTGTGGAATCTCAGTTTGCTAATCTATATCTTGTTTGTGCAGATCCGATAAGTAATAAGGGTATTTTACCGTGAGTTCTGTGCTAACTGCGTTAGCATTTTTTCACTCAGGGCTCATTTAGACGTAAAAATGGTTCGTATAACCAGGGGTGCACATAACTGGTACGCGGCACAAATCTGAATTGCGTAACGTCACTTGTGTCACTACGCGCCTTTGCGTACCTCAAAACATCAAAAACAAAACACATATTTCGTCTACACGTGTTTCTTGTAAACACTCAATGGAGTAAACTACTAGACATGTAAAAAAAAACAAAGACATTAAGTAGCAGCTTACGATGCTTAAATCTATATTGATTCTGACTCTTCTACATCCAACTCACAGGTTTATCATTGCTTTGAGAAAAAAGATTATTAATTTACCCCTTTTAGAAGAGAAGTTATGGTCATTTGTTCTGGGAATGTCATTTTCGAGCCTGGGGCCTGAAAAACAGGCTCGGGGTTTAACTGCTAACATCGTAGCTGCTCCATCAACACTCAGAATGACTTCATGAAGTCATAAGTACAGCAGTGAGTATATTGATAGTACCATAGACAGTATTCTACTTATTTACTTATTTACTTATCTAGTATGGTTTATAAAGGAACATTAATAACCCTGATTTAATATGAGCGGCTGTAGAGCTCTGTTCTCCTTTCTGATTTCCCTCAGACCGTCAGAGACCACAGGAGCACAATCTCAACACTGACAGGTTTTTGTAACAGACGCAGAGTTTCCGTTAGCCGGTAATTACCGGACTTTGACCGGTAAAATATGCTGAAGACCGGCAAATCTAAATCTCTCCGGTCAAGAAGAGTCTGTGAAAGACAAGAAGAGTCTGTGACAGACAAGAAGAGTATGTGAAAGACAACAAGAGTCTGTGAAAGACAAGAAGAGTCTGTGAAAGACAAGAAGAGTATGTGACAGACAAGAAGAGTATGTGACAGACAAGAAGAGTATGTTACAGACAAGAAGAGTATGTGAAAGACAAGAAGAGTCTGTGAAAGACAAGAAGAGTCTGTGAAAGACAAGAAGGGTATGTGACAGACAAGAAGAGTATGTTACAGACAAGAAGAGTATGTGAAAGACAAGAAGAGTCTGTGACAGACAAGAAGAGTATGTGAAAGACAAGAAGAGTCTGTGAAAGACAAAGAGTATGTGACAGACAGAATAGTATGTGAAAGACAAGAAGAGTCTGTGAAAGACAAGAAGGGTATGTGACAGACAAGAAGAGTATGTTACAGACAAGAAGAGTATGTGAAAGACAAGAAGAGTCTGTGACAGACAAGAAGAGTATGTGAAAGACAAGAAGAGTCTGTGAAAGACAAGAAGAGTCTGTGAAAGACAAGAAGAGTATGTGACAGACAAGAAGAGTCTGTGACAGACAAGAAGAGTATGTGAAAGACAAGAAGAGTCTGTGAAAGACAAGAAGAGTATGTGACAGACAAGAATAGTATGTGAAAGACAAGAAGAGTATGTGACAGACAAGAAGAGTATGTGACAGACAAGAATAGTATGTGAAAGACAAGAAGAGTATGTGACAGACAAGAAGAGTATGTGACAGACAAGAAGAGTATGTGACAGACATGAAGAGTATGTTACAGACAAGAAGAGTATGTGAAAGACAAGAAGAGTCTGTGAAAGACAAGAAGAGTCTGTGAAACAAGAAGGGTATGTGACAGACAAGAATAGTATGTGAAAGACAAGAAGAGTATGTGACAGACAAGAAGAGTATGTGACAGACAAGAATAGTATGTGAAGACAAGAAGAGTATGTGACAGACAAGAAGAGTATGTGACAGACAAGAAGAGTATGTGACAGACATGAAGAGTATGTGAAAGACAAGAAGAGTATGTGACAGACAAGAAGAGTATGTGACAGACAAGAAGAGTATGTGAAAGACAAGAAGAGTATGTGAAAGACAAGAAGAGTCTGTGAAAGACAAGAAGAGTATGTGACAGACAAGAAGAGTATGTGACAGACAAGAAGAGTATGTGAAAGACAAGAAGAGTCTGTGACAGACAAGAAGAGTATGTGACAGACAAGAATAGTATGTGAAAGACAAGAAGAGTATGTGACAGACAAGAGAGTATGTGACAGACAAGAAGGTATGTGACAGACAAGAATAGTATGTGACAGACAAGAATAGTATGTGAAAGACAAGAAGAGTATGTGACAGACAAGAAGAGTAGTGACAGACAAGAAGGGTATGTGACAGACAAGAAGAGTCTGTGACAGACAAGAAGAGTATGTGACAGACAAGAAGAGTCTGTGACAGACAAGAAGCGTCTGTGACAGACAAGAAGAGTATGTGACAGACAAGAAGAGTATGTGACAGACAAGAAGAGTATGTGACAGACAAGAAGGGTATGTGACAGACAAGAGAGTATGTGAGAGACAAGAAGAGTATGTGACAGACAAGAAGAGTATGTGAGAGACAAGAAGAGTATGTGACAGACAAGAAGAGTATGTGACAGACAAGAAGAGTATGTGAAAGACAAGAAGAGTATGTGACAGACAAGAAGAGTATGTGACAGACAAGAAGGGTATGTGACAGACAGAAGAGTATGTGACAGACAAGAAGAGTATGTGACAGACAAGATAGTATGTGAAAGACAAGAAGAGTATGTGACAGACAAGAAGAGTATGTGACAGACAAGAAGAGTATGTGACAGACAAGAAGAGTATGTGACAGACAGAAGGGTATGTGACAGACAAGAAGAGTATGTGACAGACAAGAAGAGTATGTGGCAGACAAGAATAGTATGTGAAAGACAAGAAGAGTATGTGACAGACAAGAAGGGTATGTGACGACAAGAAGAGTATGTGACAGACAAGAAGAGTATGTGACAGACAAGAATAGTATGTGAAAGACAAGAAGAGTATGTGACAGACAAGAAGAGTCCGTGACAGACAAGAAGAGTATGACAGACAAGAAGAGTATGTGACAGACAAGAAGAGTATGTGACAGACAAGAAGAGTAGTGACAGACAAGAAGGTATGTGACAGACAAGAAGAGTATGTGACAGACAAGAAGAGTATGTGACAGACAAGAAGAGTATGTGACAGACAAGAAGAGTATGTGACAGACAGAAGAGTCTGTGACAGACAAGAGCGTCTGTGACAGACAAGAAGAGTATGTGACAGACAAGAAGAGTCTGTGACAGACAAGAAGAGTATGTGACAGACAAGAAGAGTATGTGACAGACAAGAAGAGTATGTGACAGACAAGAAGGTATGTGACAGACAAGAAGCGTATGTGACAGACAAGAGATGTATGTGACAGACAAGAAGAGTATGTGACAGACAAGAAGAGTCTGTGACAGACAAGAAGAGTCGTGAAAGACAACAAGAGTATGTGACAGACAAGAAGAGTATGTGACAGACAAGAAGAGTCTGTGACAGACAAGAAGAGTATGTGACAGACAAGAAGAGTCTGTGAAAGACAAGAAGAGTATGTGACAGACAAGAAGAGTCTGTGACAGACAAGAAGAGTCTGTGACAGACAAGAAGAGTATGTGACAGACAAGAAGAGTGTGACAGACAAGAAGAGTCTGTGAAGACAACAAGAGTATGTGACAGACAAGAAGAGTCGTGACAGACAAGAAGAGTCTGTGACAGACAAGAAGAGTCTGTGACAGACAAGAAGAGTATGTGACAGACAAGAAGAGTATGTGACAGACAAGAAGAGTATGTGACAGACAAGAAGAGTATGTGACAGACAAGAATAGTTGTGACAGACAAGAAGAGTCTGTGAAAGACAAGAAGAGTATGTGCAGACAAGAAGAGTATGTGACAGACAAGAAGAGTTGTGAAAGACAAGAAGAGTATGTGACAGACAAGAAGAGTATGTGACAGACAAGAATAGTTGTGAAGACAAGAAGAGTATGTGACAGACAAGAATAGTTGTGACAGACAATAAGAGTCTGTGAAGACAAGAAGAGTATGTGACAGACAAGAAGAGTATGTGACAGACAAGAAGAGTATGTGACAGACAAGAAGAGTGTGACAGACAAGAAGAGTATGTGACAGACAAGAAGAGTCTGTGACAGACAAGAAGAGTATGTGAAAGACAAGAAGAGTATGTGAAGACAATAAGAGTCGTGACAGACAAGAAGAGTATGTGACAGACAAGAAGAGTGTGACAGACAAGAAGAGTATGTGACAGACAAGAAGAGTCTGTGACAGACAAGAAGAGTCTGTGACAGACAAGAAGAGTATGTGACAGACAAGAAGAGTATGTGACAGACAAGAAGAGTCTGTGACAGACAAGAAGAGTATGTGAAGACAAGAAGAGTATGTGACAGACAAGAAGAGTACGTGACAGACAAGAAGAGTCTGTGACAGACAAGAATAGTATTGAAGACAAGAAGAGTATGTGACAGACAAGAAGAGTATGTGACAGACAAGAAGAGTATGTGACAGACAAGAAGAGTATGTGAAGACAAGAAGAGTATGTGAAGACAAGAAGAGTACGTGACAGACAAGAAGAGTCTGTGACAGACAAGAAGAGTATGTGACAACAAGAAGAGTCTGTGACAGACAAGAAGAGTATGTGACAGACAAGAAGAGTATGTGACAGACAAGAAGAGTATGTGACAGACAAGAAGAGTATGTGACAGACAAGAAGAGTAGTGACAGACAAGAAGAGTCTGTGACAGACAAGAAGAGTATGTGACAGACAAGAAGAGTATGTGACAGACAAGAAGAGTCTGTGACAGACAAGAAGAGTATGTGACAGACAAGAAGAGTATGTGACAGACAAGAAGAGTATGTGACAGACAAGAAGAGTATGTGACAGACAAGAAGAGTATGTGACAGACAAGAAGAGTATGTGACAGACAAGAAGAGTGTGACAGACAAGAAGAGTATGTGACAGACAAGAAGAGTATGTGACAGACAAGAAGAGTCTGTGACAGACAAGAAGAGTATGTGACAGACAAGAATAGTATGTGACAGACAAAGAGTATGTGACAGACAAGAAGAGTCTGTGACAGACAAGAGAGTCTGTGACAGACAAGAAGAGTAGTGACAGACAAGAAGAGTCTGTGACAGACAAGAAGAGTACGTGACAGACAAGAAGAGTATGTGACAGACAAGAAGAGTCTGTGACAGACAAGAAGAGTATGTGACAGACAAGAAGAGTACGTGACAGACAAGAAGAGTATGTGACAGACAAGAAGAGTCCGTGACAGACAAGAAGAGTCTGTGACAGACAAGAAGAGTACGTGACAGACAAGAAGAGTATGTGACAGACAAGAAGAGTCGTGACAGACAAGAAGAGTATGTGACAGACAAGAAGAGTACGTGACAGACAAGAAGAGTCTGTGACAGACAAGAAGAGTACGTGACAGACAAGAAGAGTATGTGACAGACAAGAAGAGTCTGTGACAGACAAGAAGAGTATGTGACAGACAAGAAGAGTCGTGACAGACAAGAAGAGTCCGTGACAGACAAGAAGAGTCTGTGACAGACAAGAAGAGTACGTGACAGACAAGAAGAGTCCGTGACAGACAAGAAGAGTAGTGACAGACAAGAAGAGTACGTGACAGACAAGAAGAGTATGTGACAGACGAAGAGTCCGTGACAGACAAGAAGAGTATGTGACAGACAAGAAGAGTATGTGACAGACAGAAGAGTCTGACAGACAAGAAGAGTATGTGACAGACAAGAAGAGTACGTGACAGACAAGAAGAGTCCGTGACAGACAAGAAGAGTCTGTGACAGACAAGAAGAGTCGTGACAGACAAGAGTATGTGACAGACAAGAAGAGTATGTGAAAGACAAGAAGAGTATGTGACAGACAAGAAGAGTCTGTGACAGACAAGAAGAGTATGTGACAGACAAGAAGAGTCTGACAGACAAGAAGAGTATGTGACAGACAAGAAGAGTATGTGACAGACAAGAAGAGTACGTGACAGACAAGAAGAGTCCGTGACAGACAAGAAGAGTATGTGACAGACAAGAAGAGTCTGTGACAGACAAGAAGAGTCTGTGACAGACAAGAAGAGTCTGTGACAGACAAGAAGAGTCCGTGACAGACAAGAAGAGTCCGTGACAGACAGAAGAGTCCGTGACAGACAAGAAGAGTCCGTGACAGACAAGAAGAGTCCGTGACAGACAAGAAGAGTCCGTGAAGACAAGAAGAGTCCGTGACAGACAAGAAGAGTCCGTGACAGACAAGAAGAGTCTGTGACAGACAAGAAGAGTCCGTGACAGACAAGAAGGGTCCGTGACAGACAAGAAGAGTCCGTGAAGACAAGAAGAGTCTGTGACAGACAAGAAGAGTCAATTCTAATGCATAACATTTAATGTGGAGAAAGAGATGTCCTGTATGGGTTGATTGTGCGTTGATCTGTTGGTAATGCCTCAGGGTTCCGGTGGGCATGTTACAAATGCATAATGCGCTGCGCTATACTTTGCGGCCTCGCCCGGTTGCTTATAATGTTAGCTTACTGTACTCTACTGCACACATGACATTATTAAAGAACACTTTAATGATCAGATAACAAAACTGAATCCTCTTCAGGTCAGATTACAGTAGAAACTTACTTTGTGTCTGAGGGTCCAGGTTCATCACTGAAGTCTGGAGGGTCCTCTTTAGACCGCTCACTCTTCAGAGACAGACAGCTGGGGACTGGAGACTTGTCTTCTTCCTCATCTTTTAAATCACTCATCTTCTCCCGTCTGAGAGATAGACCAGCAACACTGGACACACACACACACACACACACACACACACACACACACACACACACACACACACACACACACACACACACACACACACACACACACACACACACACACACACACACACACACACAATATATATAATAACACACTTGTTTCAATCATAACATAATAAACTTGGTTAAAACAGATTCAATGAGTCAGACTTCAGACAGGCCGCTCTCCTGTCACATGTTATGAAACTCTGAAGGCTCAAAAACCAGGAAATTAAAAAGGTTCACAGCATTTGAAGAGGTCTCATTGGACTCTAAATAACATATATATTATGAACACATTATGTTCTCACATCAGTTTAACAGAGTAAATAGTGTGTTAAAAAGCAGAGCCTGGTGTTAACACTCACCCTGTTGTCCTCCTGCTCTGTCGAAGTGTAAAATGGCGTCTGGCAGTCTCACTTCATATTTTCACATTTTCACTCTAATTCTAGGTTTGTTTAGGATATTGGTTTAGCAAACTCTATAAACAGGTTAAGACCTCCAGCCAACACAATGACACACAGGACCACAACTTAGGAACATAGAAAATAATTGTGTATTCTTATATCAAAACATATAGATCAGAGAAAATACAATTACTCACAGAATGTATAAAATGAAAATGAAATGTTTCTGATAATGGAAGAAAATGCTTTCAAAATGAATCACAGATCTGTTGAAAAGGTCTATCAGTGTCAATCTGTGGCCCAAAGAAAAGAAATACCTGAGATCTCAAAATAAAACAAAAATAGAAATTGTCCCTCAAATAAACCAGCCTGCAAACTAGTGTGCCGAACAGTTACAGTCTGTATTATAAATCTGAACTTTAGCGATGGAGCGAGGATTGGCAGATAGACTCCGCTCCAAAAAATGGACAAAAGCAGAATATTTAGTGCTTCTGTTCTTCCTTTAAAAATATAGCTATTATAAAAACAGGAGAACATCTGATAAAAAATACATAAAATTGGACGTCAGATCGGAGCCTCCTGTTGTCTTATTCTATTTAACATGTTTAACTTCTCCTGCCTCACCTGCACGTTTCTACTCTGTTTCTTCATGTCTGATATATATTCATGTTGTGTTATTGGAGGCGCCTGGGACTTCAGATTCTCATTGTATTTCTACACTGCACTGAAAAAACTGAAACTTCAATTAAATGTATAATTTCATCAAATGTCACATAACGGTATTAGGTTAGTTGGAAGCAATAATATTAAAGTTGAACCTGATGTTTTTTATTTAAACTTAATATTATAGCTTTCTACTAACTTAATACATTTATAGTCTAGTTTCCAGCTTAGTGAACCCTGAAATGTTGAGTACCCCATGTTGTTAGAAATGTATCGTAGGGTCTCCAGCACATAGAAACAACCCGTATCACGGCAAGACGTGAACATGTGACGATTTACCATGCTGGGAGACGTGAAGATGTCACGATTTCGTCCCTTCAAACGTGACAGTTACACGTTGTTAACATGGCCCAACCAGTGGAGAAATACCCGGAAATGCCAAGCAAATGCTCTGCCCCGACGGTCGGTTGCTATTGTCAATATTAATATAATAATGATTTATTTTATAACAGTCACACTCGATTTCGCCGATGTTCTTGTTGCCCCAGCTGGTCGACTCCTCTTTTAGCAGAAACAAAGGCTACATTAATGTATTAAATCGATGTTAATCCATGTGTGTGGATGTGGAATTAACGGACGTGACGTTGTGCGATTGCGTTGCCAGGCAACAGCTTCGGTTCATGTTAATTTACAAACTCTTCAACTAGAACCCTAGTTATATTTAAAAACATTTTAGAAGGCCTCACGAAATACTTTAATGTAAATCAAAATGTAAATGTGAAGGAATGTGTGTATAACAAAATACATGCGTCATAAACATAACCTTGAACCCTTGAACCTTGAACAATACCGGAAACAGACGTAGGCAAGATCTCAGCTCGGTGATTGGATGGTTTAGCCGCAATGCACGCTGGGATATGGTGTTTATGTGATGTGAAATCCGAAAACATTTAAAAAAATAAAATAATACTTTATTCCGAGTGTGCTTGCTTTTCTCTTTGGAAGTCATCACATCACGGCATTGTAATACACGGTTCGGCTGCATTAAATATTACATATCTGCCGTAGTTCTCTATTTATAGAGCCCTGATGAGAAACATCAGGGCTTTGTTCTAGACCAGGGGTTTTCAAAGTGTGGGAAGGTGACCTCCCTCAGAGAACATAAGAACAGCCGCGCCCCCCCTCCCAATTATTATTGCTATTATTATTATTATTGTTGTTGTTGCTATGATGCAGGGGCATTCAATTGCATTTCAAAGACGTCCAGTAAGAGAAAATGTCATTAAATGCTCTGTTTTCGCTTCTACCTTTCGCCATTTGAAATGACTCCGACTGTTTCTCTCTTCTTGTCTCGTCTCTGTGTGTGTTTGAATCTATCGTGCTGACGTACTGACTGCACCGATTTGATTGGCTGAGTAGCGTCACCTCCTTAAAACATTAAAAAAAAAATAACTTTTTAAAACCTTTTTATCTTTATGTTTTACATTTTATTTGTAATATTTACAACAACTTGGAGCCGCGCTGCGTGGAAACGGCCCGCTGAACGGACCTCTGTCACCTGTCAGCGCAACTTGAATGATGCCGTTTAAAAATAAACGGCGCTGCCGGTCGTCAGCGAACCGAGCCGGCCGTTCTGTGATTCTCCAGAACACACAGATGGCCAGTCCGCCCCTGGGTGGAGGTGAAGGGAATGAGCACTTTTACAGCCTTTTTGGCGAGGTGGGGGAACTCGGTCTCCACAGACAGCCAAAAGTGTGCAAGGGACACTTTACTCGTCTTTTTCTCGTTATTTTGTTCTCACGCTACGCTCCCTCCCCTGAAGCTCTCTGGCGCCCCCCCAGGGAGGCGCGCCTCACTTTGAAAACCGCTGTTCTAGACAAACAGGAAGAACTGACGCCAAAACTGAAAACATGACGTGGATCATAAATATATCAGCAATTAAACAACATCTTACATTTCTTTTCACACAATACGTCTCCTTGCAGTATCAACACTAATTCAGCAAATACGTACAAATATTGGCATTTTCTGGTTCAAACTGCCATTTACGATCCTGATGGAAAATGGATTCAGCATCCTCAATAACCCCCAGAACCACTCCTAAACTGTTCAAATCTGCCATTTTTGAAATATTGTCCACATAGGCTATCATGCTAATTAACGCAATTCATGGCAATCGGTCCAATCCAAATGATCCAGAGTCCCCTAAACCTTCAAAATCTATCAACATCAGTCCACAGAGACTACAAATATAGGCATTATCTGCAAAAAACTGCCATTTATGATCTTGAAAATGTCAGAAATGAACTCAGCATCCCCTAAAATCACTCCAAAACTGTCCAAATCCGTTTTTTAAACTGTTGTCCCCATAGGCTATAATGCTAATTAACTCAACTTATGCTAATGGTTCAAATGTCCCAACATATGCAGGTTAGCATCCAGCAGTTTCTATGTGCTGGAGACCCTACTGTACATTTCTATCATAACACTTTGAGGTCCTGAACATCTCAGGGTTCACTCCAGGACTCCATGATGTGAAATCTGTTACACGTGTAATAAAAGTGAAGTCTCTTCAGTAGTTTCTGTGCCAATGAAGACGCTCATGTTAAAGGAATGGTGAGTGACAGTAAACACACAGAGACTTGTTCTGGCACGTTGAGTTTCTCCTCCTCGGCCGCCGGCGTCACGCCTCCGTTCCTCGTCTCCAGAGCGCCGTCGCTCTTAAAGGGGAGGCCGCGAGTCTGCAGGGAATATCCAACGTCTGAGGAAAACATCAACGTGGCCAGGAAACCAAACGCCTGCCAGAGGAGGAAGATATTCAATCAAAAACATATCAATATAAGCCTAAACATCCGAGAGAAACGATCCCCCTGACTAACGAGGAGAGAGGAAGAGAAGAGGTATAGAAGGAAAGGAGGATTTAGGGAAGGAAAGGAGGAGGTGAAGATGGGAACGATGAGGAAAGTGAAAGGTAGAGAAGGAAAGGAGACGAGGTAGGTTGAAAATAGTAAGGGAGGAGACAGGGAGTGAGGAATGGAAGGAAGGAGGTATAGAAGGAAAGGAGGAGGTGAAGATGGAAAGGATGTGGTAGGAAAGGAAAGAAGGAGATAAAGAAGGAAAGGAAGTGGTAGGAAGGGAAAGGATGAAGAAGTAAAGGAGGAGGTAGGAAAGGAAAGAAGGAGATAAAGAAGGAAAGGATGGGGTAGGAAAGGAAAGAAGGAGATAAAGAAGGAAAGGATGGGGTAGGAAAGGAAAGAAGGAGATAAAGAAGGAAAGGAAGTGGTAGGAAGGGAAATGATGAAGAAGTAAAGGAGGAGGTAGGCAAGGAAAGAAGGAGATAAAGAAGAATGATGTTGTAGGAAGGGAAAGGATGAAGAAGTAAAGGAGGAGTTAGGAAAGGAAAGAAGGAGATAAAGAAGGAAAGGAAGTGGTAGGAAGGGAAAGGATGAAGAAAAAAAAAAAACTCTAATAATCTGAATATTACTTTAGAGTCAGTCAGATTTACACAGACGGAGTTACAGAGATTCGAGCATCTGGAATATTTTGAGGAACATCTAGGAATATTTAGAAATATTTCTCACCAGTTTGGGCCAGCAGCTGATTCCCACGCTGCCGTGCAGCGGCGTGGCGAGGAGGATGAGGAGCAGCAGCGTGAAGAGGAAGGCCGTGCGGCTCACAAACTCAAAGAAATAAAGAGCGGAGCAACTGCACAGTAAATTCCCCAGTGTTAAATATTCATTGTCAAAGTTCATAGACTCTTTCAGAGTTATTACACCTACTAGAGTAAAATGCGCCGCAAGCCCCCAAGTGTTGGTGAAACACTTCGGAGATAAAAGACGTAGTGTACAAAGTACTCTGATAAGCCCCGCCCACCTCGCTTCTGACAGACCAGGACTGTATCGGCACCATTTTTCCTCGTGGAAAGGTTTCGGTAAGTTTCTCTCTTATCACCTATTCAACCAATTCTTTTGACATTTCAACAAATGCAGCATTTTAAAATAACTTTATATTGTTGTTAAACACACACTCCAGTTGGTTTTGTGTCTTTAAAATACCGAGTCCCGAAGGGCTAAAGTGACAGAGTAGATGGCTAACTTACATGTGAGCATTTAAGCTAATTTACAAGAACTAGCTAACAGCGAGCTAGACTAATGTTGGCAGAAGGTACCGTGAACATTGTCAATTTAGAGGGGCGTTGTGTTGTCTTTGTAACATCTATATATTTCACACGTAGATTAAACTTTCTGCTTTGAATCTCCATCCTCTCTATTTGTCTTTGAACTCTTTGTTTTCCTTCATTAGATTTCCATTTGCGGTTTCGAGTATAGCAACCGTACAATCCATGTCGGTCATCCCCTCCGTATCACCGAGCCTCTGACAACATGGTCAAGTTCTCCCTTTAAAGCATCAAGCTGCGGCTAGAATCTCTCCAAAGCGGCCCCTCCTCTTATTATGGAGCGTATTAGTGCCGACAGCTCCGATGGTTCGCCTGCGAGGACCCGCTTTCCATGGCGCTCTCCTCTGCTGCTTGTGTGTCACTCCCTCCCGAAAGACCGCTGCTTTCATTCAATGGCACTTTAGCCTTTTTGTTTGCTTTCTTCGGTGGCATTACATTCCCCACATCGTATTTCACTATAAACTTTGACTAAACAACTTGCTCATCTGATCATAACCTGATTTTTCAAAAGGTTTGATACAGGAAATAAAAAAAGTTCACAGCATTTGAAGAGGTCTCATTGGACTCTAAATAATATATATATTATGAACATTATGTTCTCACATCCAGTTTAACAGAGTAAATAGTGTGTTAGAAAGCAGAGCCTGGTGTTAACACTCACCCTGTTGTCCTCCTGCTCTGTCGAAGTGTAAAATGGCGTCCGGCAGTCTCACTTCCTATTTTCACCTTAACGCCCTCACCTGTCTGCAGCTCCTCCCTTTGTTTCATAACCAGCTGAACAGTTTCATGTTTAACCCTTTATGCAGTCAAACACACAGAGACTTGTTCTGGCACGTTGAGTTTCTCCTCCTCGGCCGCCGGCGTCACGCCTCCGTTCCTCGTCTCCGGAGCGCCGTCGCTCTTAAAGGGGAGGCCGCGAGTCTGCAGGGAATATCCAACGTCTGAGAAAACATCAACGTGGCCAGGAAACCAAACGCCTGCCAGAGGAGGAAGATATTCAATCAAAAACATATCAATATAAGCCTAAACATCCGAGAGAAACGATCCCCCTGACTAACGAGGAGAGAGGAAGAGAAGAGGAGGTATAGAAGGAAAGGAGGATTTAGGGAAGGAAAGGAGGAGGTGAAGATGGGAACGATGAGGAAAGTGAAAGGTAGAGAAGGAAAGGAGAGGAGTAGGTTGGAAAGTAGGTAGTAAGGGAGGAGACAGGGAGTGAGGAATGGAAGCAAGGAGGTATAGAAGGAAAGGAGGAGGTGAAGATGGGAACGATGAGGTAACGAGGGAAATGTAGAGAAGGAAAGGAGAGGAGGTAAGTTGGAAAGTAGGTAGTAAGGGAGGAGACAGGGAGTGAGGAATAGAAGGAAGGAGGTATAGAAGGAAAGGAGGATTTAGGAAAGGAAAGAAGGAAGTGAAGATGGGAACGATGAGGAAAGGGTAAGGTAGAGAAGGAAAGGAGACGACGTAGGTAGTAAGGGAGGAGACGAGTGAGGAATGGAAAAAAGTTGGCATATTTACAGAAAAACATCTGAATGTTACTTTAAAAAAGTCGGAATAGAGAAAAAAAAGTGGGACATTTTCCCACTTTTTTTTAAGAAAATAATTTGCAAAAAAAAAAGAAAAAAACGTGTACATTTCTAGTATTTCTTTGGAATATTTCAGGTAGAAACTGAATGTGATGACTTGGATAACAAGAACATTTAAAACATGGCTTATGTGGATAATGATAAGTAAACAGAATCTAAATGTGTCCTCGTGTATTTGAAGAAACTATGACTGATACTGATGAAAACATTATGTATACACACACTGTATATAATACATATAAATATTTCCTAAAATGGTGGAAATATATTAGCAGCAGTGAAGCTCAGATTCAGTCAGATTTACACAGACGGAGTTGCAGAGATTCAGTCAGCTGATTTCCACGTCCGTGCAGCAGCGTGGCGAGGAAGATGAGGAGCAGCAGCGTGAAGAGGAAGCTCACAAACTCAAAGAAATACAGAGCGGAGCAACTGAGGCAGCTGGAAACCACCTCCTCCAGCAGGAAGGCCACCAGCGACAGCAGCTGGAACTCATCCAGATATTAAAGTAACATCTGCATTAATAACAGCGGGAACACATCCAGATATTAATAACATCTGCATTAATAACAGCTGGAACACATCCAGATATTAATGTAACATCTGCATTAATAACAGCTGGAACTCATCCAGATATTAAAGTAACATCTGCATTAATAACAGCTGGAACACATCCAGATATTAATGTAACATCTGCATTAATAACAGCTGGAACTCATCCAGATATTAATAACATCTGCATTAATAACAGCTGGAACATCCAGATATTAATAACATCTGCATTAATAACAGCTGGAACTCATCCAGATATTAAAGTAACATCTGCATTAATAACAGCTGGAACTCCAGATATTAAAGTAACATCTGCATTAATAACAGCTGGAACACATCCAGATATTAATGTAACATCTGCATTAATAACAGCTGGAACTCATCCAGATATTAATGTAACATCTGCATTAATAACAGCTGGAACACATCCAGATATTAATGTAACATCTGCATTAATAACAGCTGGAACTCATCCAGATATTAAAGTAACATCTGCATTAATAACAGCTGGAACTCATCCAGATATTAATGTAACATCTGCATTAATAACAGCTGGAACTCATCCAGATATTAATGTAACATCTGCATTAATAACAGCTGGAACTCATCCAGATATTAAAGTAACATCTGCATTAATAACAGCTGGAACATCCAGATATTAATGTAACATCTGCATTAATAACAGCTGGAACTCATCCAGATATTAATGTAACATCTGCATTAATAACAGCTGGAACTCATCCAGATATTAATAACATCTGCATTAATAACAGCTGGAACACATCCAGATATTAATGTAACATCTGCATTAATAACAGCTGGAACTCATCCAGATATTAATGTAACATCTGCATTAATAACAGCTGGAACTCATCCAGATATTAATGTAACATCTGCATTAATAACAGCTGGAACTCATCCAGATATTAATGTAACATCTGCATTAATAACAGCTGGAACACATCCAGATATTAATGTAACATCTGCATTAATAACAGCTGGAACTCATCCAGATATTAAAGTAACATCTGCATTAATAACAGCTGGAACACATCCAGATATTAATAACATCTGCATTAATAACAGCTGGAACTCATCCAGATATTAATAACATCTGCATTAATAACAGCTGGAACTCATCCAGATATTAAAGTAACATCTGCATTAATAACAGCTGGAACACATCCAGATATTAAAGTAACATCTGCATTAATAACAGCTGGAACACATCCAGATATTAATGTAACATCTGCATTAATAACAGCTGGAACTCATCCAGATATTAATGTAACATCTGCATTAATAACAGCTGGAACTCATCCAGATATTAAAGTAACATCTGCATTAATAACAGCTGGAACTCATCCAGATATTAATGTAACATCTGCATTAATAACAGCTGGAACTCATCCAGATATTAATGTAACATCTGCATTAATAACAGCTGGAACACATCCAGATATTAATGTAACATCTGCATTAATAACAGCTGGAACTCATCCAGATATTAATGTAACATCTGCATTAATAACAGCTGGAACTCATCCAGATATTAATGTAACATCTGCATTAATAACAGCTGGAACTCATCCAGATATTAATGTAACATCTGCATTAATAACAGCTGGAACTCATCAGATATTAAAGTAACATCTGCATTAATAACAGCTGGAACTCATCCAGATATTAATGTAACATCTGCATTAATAACAGCTGGAACACATCCAGATATTAAAGTAACATCTGCATTAATAACAGCTGGAACTCATCCAGATATTAAAGTAACATCTGCATTAATAACAGCTGGAACTCATCCAGATATTAATGTAACATCTGCATTAATAACAGCTGGAACTCATCCAGATATTAATGTAACATCTGCATTAATAACAGCTGGAACACATCCAGATATTAATGTAACATCTGCATTAATAACAGCTGGAACTCATCCAGATATTAATAACATCTGCATTAATAACAGCTGGAACTCATCCAGATATTAATGTAACATCTGCATTAATAACAGCTGGAACTCATCCAGATATTAATGTAACATCTGCATTAATAACAGCTGGAACTCATCCAGATATTAATGTAACATCTGCATTAATAACAGCTGGAACACATCCAGATATTAATGTAACATCTGCATTAATAACAGCTGGAACACATCCAGATATTAATGTAACATCTGCATTAATAACAGCTGGAACACATCCAGATATTAAAGTAACATCTGCATTAATAACAGCTGGAACTCCCAGATATTAATGTAACATCTGCATTAATAACAGCTGGAACTCATCCAGATATTAATGTAACATCTACATTAATAACAGCTGGAACTCATCCAGATATTAAAGTAACATCTGCATTAATAACAGCTGGAACTCATCCAGATATTAATGTAACATCTGCATTAATAACAGCTGGAACTCATCCAGATATTAAGTAACATCTGCATTAATAACAGCTGGAACTCATCCAGATATTAAAGTAACATCTGCATTAATAACAGCTGGAACTCATCCAGATATTAAAGTAACATCTGCATTAATAACAGCTGGAACACATCCAGATATTAAAGTAACATCTGCATTAATAACAGCTGGAACTCATCCAGATATTAAAGTAACATCTGCATTAATAACAGCTGGAACTCATCCAGATATTAAAGTAACATCTGCATTAATAACAGCTGGAACTCATCCAGATATTAATGTAACATCTGCATTAATAACAGCTGGAACTCATCCAGATATTAAAGTAACATCTGCATTAATAACAGCTGGAACTCATCCAGATATTAAAGTAACATCTGCATTAATAACAGCTGGAACTCATCCAGATATTAATGTAACATCTGCATTAATAACAGCTGGAACACATCCAGATATTAATGTAACATCTGCATTAATAACAGCTGGAACTCATCCAGATATTAATGTAACATCTGCATTAATAACAGCTGGAACTCATCCAGATATTAATGTAACATCTGCATTAATAACAGCTGGAACTCATCCAGATATTAATGTAACATCTGCATTAATAACAGCTGGAACTCATCCAGATATTAAAGTAACATCTGCATTAATAACAGCTGGAACTCATCCAGATATTAAAGTAACATCTGCATTAATAACAGCTGGAACTCATCCAGATATTAAAGTAACATCTGCATTAATAACAGCTGGAACTCATCCAGATATTAATGTAACATCTGCATTAATAACAGCTGGAACTCATCCAGATATTAAAGTAACATCTGCATTAATAACAGCTGGAACTCATCCAGAATTAAAGTAACATCTGCATTAATAACAGCTGGAACTCATCCAGATATTAAAGTAACATCTGCATTAATAACAGCTGGAACACATCCAGATATTAATGTAACATCTGCATTAATAACAGCTGAACACATCAGATATTAATGTAACATCTGCATTAATAACAGCTGGAACTCATCCAGATATTAAAGTAACATCTGCATTAATAACAGCTGGAACTCATCCAGATATTAAAGTAACATCTGCATTATAATACAGCTGAACACATCCAGATATTAATGTAACATCTGCATTAATAACAGCTGGAACTCATCCAGATATTAAGTACATCTGCATTAATAACAGCTGGAACACATCCAGATATTAATGTAACATCTGCATTAATAACAGCTGGAACACATCCAGATATTAATGTAACATCTGCATTAATAACAGCTGGAACTCATCCAGATATTAAAGTAACATCTGCATTAATAACAGCTGGAACTCATCCAGATATTAAAGTAACATCTGCATTAATAACAGCTGGAACACATCCAGATATTAATGTAACATCTGCATTATAACAGCTGGAACATCCAGATATTAATGTAACATCTGCATTAATAACAGCTGGAACTCATCCAGATATTAAAGTAACATCTGCATTAATAACAGCTGGAACTCATCCAGATATTAAAGTAACATCTGCATTAATAACAGCTGGAACACATCCAGATATTAAAGTAACATCTGCATTAATAACAGCTGGAACTCATCCAGATATTAAAGTAACATCTGCATTAATAACAGCTGGAACTCATCCAGATATTAATGTAACATCTGCATTAATAACAGCTGGAACTCATCCAGATATTAAAGTAACATCTGCATTAATAACAGCTGGAACTCATCCAGATATTAAAGTAACATCTGCATTAATAACAGCTGGAACACATCCAGATATTAATGTAACATCTGCATTAATAACAGCTGGAACTCATCCAGATATTAATGTAACATCTGCATTAATAACAGCTGGAACTCATCCAGATATTAATGTAACATCTGCATTAATAACAGCTGGACTCATCCAGATATTAAAGTAACATCTGCATTAAAACAGCTGGAACTCATCCAGATATTAATGTAACATCTGCATTAATAACAGCTGGAACTCATCCAGATATTAATGTAACATCTGCATTAATAACAGCTGGAACACATCCAGATATTAATGTAACATCTGCATTAATAACAGCTGGAACACATCCAGATATTAAAGTAACATCTGCATTAATAACAGCTGGAACTCATCCAGATATTAAAGTAACATCTGCATTAATAACAGCTGGAACTCATCCAGATATTAATGTAACTCTGCATTAATAACAGCTGGAACTCATCCAGATATTAAAGTAACATCTGCATTATAACAGCTGGAACTCATCCAGATATTAAAGTAACATCTGCATTAATAACAGCTGGAACTCATCCAGATATTATAAGTAACATCTGCATTAATAACAGCTGGAACTCATCCAGATATTAATGTAACATCTGCATTAATAACAGCTGGACTCATCCAGATATTAAAGTAACATCTGCATTAATAACAGCTGGAACTGATCCAGATAGTAAAGTAACATCTGCATTAATAACAGCTGGAACTCATCCAGATATTAATGTAACATCTGCATTAATAACAGCTGGAACTCATCCAGATATTAATGTAACATCTGCATTAATAACAGCTGGAACTCATCCAGATATTAAAGTAACATCTGCATTAATAACAGCTGGAACTCATCCAGATATTAATGTAACATCTGCATTAATAACAGCTGGAACTCATCCAGATATTAAAGTAACATCTGCATTAATAACAGCTGGAACTCATCCAGATATTAAAGTAACACCTGCATTAATAACAGCTGGAACACATCCAGATATTAATGTAACATCTGCATTAATAACAGCTGGAACTCATCCAGATATTAATGTAACATCTGCATTAATAACAGCTGGAACTCATCCAGATATTAAAGTAACATCTGCATTAATAACAGCTGGAACTCATCCAGATATTAATGTAACATCTGCATTAATAACAGCTGGAACTCATCAGATATTAAAGTAACATCTGCATTAATAACAGCTGGAACTCATCCAGATATTAAAGTAACATCTGCATTAATAACAGCTGGAACTCATCCAGAATTAAAAGTAACATCCATTAATAACAGCTGGAACTCATCCAGATATTAAAGTAACATCTGCATTAATAACAGCTGGAACTCATCCAGATATTAAAGTAACATCTGCATTAATAACAGCTGGAACTCATCCAGATATTAATGTAACATCTGCATTAATAACAGCTGGAACACATCCAGATATTAATGTAACATCTGCATTAATAACAGCTGGAACTCATCCAGATATTAAAGTAACATCTGCATTAATAACAGCTGGAACTCATCCAGATATTAAAGTAACATCTGCATTAATAACAGCTGGAACTCATCCAGATATTAAAGTAACATCTGCATTAATAACAGCTGGAACTCATCCAGATATTAAAGTAACATCTGCATTAATAACAGCTGGAACTCATCCAGATATTAAAGTAACACCTGCATTAATAACAGCTGGAACACATCCAGATATTAAAGTAACACCTGCATTAATAACAGCTGGAACTCCTCCAGATATTAAGTAACATCTGCATTAATAACAGATGGAACCATCCAGATATTAATGTAACATCTGCATTAATAACAGCTGGAACTCATCCAGATATTAATGTAACATCTGCATTAATAACAGCTGGAACTCATCCAGGTATTAAGTAACATCTGCATTAATAACAGCTGGAACTCATCCAGATATTAATGTAACATCTGCATTAATAACAGCTGGAACTCATCCAGATATTAATGTAACATCTGCATTAATAACAGCTGGAACTCATCCAGATATTAATGTAACATCTGCATTAATAACAGCTGGAACTCATCCAGATATTAAAGTAACATCTGCATTAATAACAGCTGGAACTGATCCAGATATTAATGTAACATCTGCATTAATAACAGCTGGAACTCATCCAGATATTAAAGTAACATCTGCATTAATAACAGCTGGAACTCATCCAGATATTAATGTAACATCTGCATTAAAACAGCTGGAACTCATCAGATATTAATGTAACATCTGCATTAATAACAGCTGGAACTCATCCAGATATTAAAGTAACATCTGCATTAATAACAGCTGGAACTCATCCAGATATTAATGTAACATCTGCATTAATAACAGCTGGAACTCATCCAGATATTAAAGTAACATCTGCATTAATAACAGCTGGAACTCATCCAGATATTAATGTAACATCTGCATTAATAACAGCTGGAACTCATCCAGATATTAATGTAACATCTGCATTAATAACAGCTGGAACTCATCCAGTATTAATGTAACATCTGCATTAATAACAGCTGGAACTCATCCAGATATTAAAGTAACATCTGCATTAATAACAGCTGGAACTCATCCAGATATTAATGTAACATCTGCATTAATAACAGCTGGAACTCATCCAGATATTAATGTAACATCTGCATTAATAACAGCTGGAACTCATCCAGATATTAATGTAACATCTGCATTAATAACAGCTGGAACACATCCAGATATTAAAGTAACATCTGCATTAATAACAGCTGGAACTCATCCAGATATTAAAGTAACATCTGCATTAATAACAGCTGGAACTCATCCAGGTATTAAAGTAACATCTGCATTAATAACAGCTGGAACTCATCCAGGTATTAAAGTAACACCTGCATTAATAACAGCTGGAACACATCCAGATATTAATGTAACATCTGCATTAATAACAGCTGGAACACATCCAGATATTAAAGTAACATCTGCATAATAACAGCTGGAACTCATCCAGATATTAATGTAACATCTGCATTAATAACAGCTGGAACTCATCCAGATATTAAAGTAACACCTGCATTAATAACAGCTGGAACACATCCAGATATTAAAGTAACATCTGCATTAATAACAGCTGGAACACATCCAGATATTAAGTAACACCTGCATTAATAACAGCTGGAACACATCCAGATATTAAGTAACATCTGCATTAATAACAGCTGGAACTCATCCAGGTATTAAAGTAACATCTGCATTAATAACAGCTGGAACTCATCCAGATATTAAAGTAACATCTGCATTAATAACAGCTGGAACTCATCCAGATATTAATGTAACATCTGCATTAATAACAGCTGGAACACATCCAGATATTAATGTAACATCTGCATTAATAACAGCTGGAACACATCCAGATATTAATGTAACATCTGCATTAATAACAGCTGGAACTCATCCAGATATTAAAGTAACATCTGCATTAATAACAGCTGGAACTCATCCAGATATTAAAGTAACATCTGCATTAATAACAGCTGGAACTCATCCAGATATTAAAGTAACATCTGCATTAATAACAGCTGGAACTCATCCAGATATTAATGTAACATCTGCATTAATAACAGCTGGAACTGATCCAGATATTAAAGTAACATCTGCATTAATAACAGCTGGAACTCATCCAGATATTAATGTAACATCTGCATTAATAACAGCTGCAACACATCCAGATATTAATGTAACATCTGCATTAATAACAGCTGGAACTCATCCAGATATTAAGTAACATCTGCATTAATAACAGCTGGAACTCATCCAGATATTAATGTAACATCTGCATTAATAACAGCTGGAACTGATCCAGATATTAAAGTAACATCTGCATTAATAACAGCTGGAACTCATCCAGATATTAATGTAACATCTGCATTAATAACAGCTGGAACTGATCCAGATATTAAAGTAACATCTGCATTAATAACAGCTGGAACTCATCCAGATATTAATTTAACATCTGCATTAATAACAGCTGGAACTCATCCAGATATTAATGTAACATCTGCATTAATAACAGCTGGAACTCATCCAGATATTAAAGTAACATCTGCATTAATAACAGCTGGAACACATCCAGATATTAATGTAACATCTGCATTAATAACAGCTGGAACTGATCCAGATATTAAAGTAACATCTGCATTAATAACAGCTGGAACTGATCCAGATATTAAAGTAACATCTGCATTAATAACAGCTGGAACTCATCCAGATATTAATTTAACATCTGCATTAATAACAGCTGGAACTCATCCAGATATTAATGTAACATCTGCATTAATAACAGCTGGAACTCATCCAGATATTAAAGTAACATCTGCATTAATAACAGCTGGAACTCATCCAGATATTAATGTAACATCTGCATTAATAACAGCTGGAACACATCCAGATATTAAAGTAACATCTGCATTAATAACAGCTGGAACACATCCAGATATTAAAGTAACATCTGCATTAATAACAGCTGGAACTCATCCAGATATTAAAGTAACATCTGCATTAATAACAGCTGGAACTCATCCAGATATTAAAGTAACATCTGCATTAATAACAGCTGGAACTCATCCAGATATTAATGTAACATCTGCATTAATAACAGCTGGAACTCATCCAGATATTAAAGTAACATCTGCATTAATAACAGCTGGAACTCATCCAGATATTAATGTAACATCTGCATTAATAACAGCTGGAACTCATCCAGATATTAATGTAACATCTGCATTAATAACAGCTGGAACTCATCCAGATATTAATGTAACATCTGCATTAATAACAGCTGGAACTGATCCAGATATTAAAGTAACATCTGCATTAATAACAGCTGGAACTCATCCAGATATTAATGTAACATCTGCATTAATAACAGCTGGAACTCATCCAGATATTAATGTAACATCTGCATTAATAACAGCTGGAACTCATCCAGATATTAAAGTAACATCTGCATTAATAACAGCTGGAACTCATCCAGATATTAATGTAACATCTGCATTAATAACAGCTGGAACACATCCAGATATTAATGTAACATCTGCATTAATAACAGCTGGAACTCATCCAGATATTAAAGTAACATCTGCATTAATAACAGCTGGAACACATCCAGATATTAAAGTAACATCTGCATTAATAACAGCTGGAACTCATCCAGATATTAATGTAACATCTGCATTAATAACAGCTGGAACTGATCCAGATATTAAAGTAACATCTGCATTAATAACAGCTGGAACTCATCCAGATATTAATGTAACATCTGCATTAATAACAGCTGGAACTCATCCAGATATTAAAGTAACATCTGCATTAATAACAGCTGGAACACATCCAGATATTAAAGTAACATCTGCATTAATAACAGCTGGAACTCATCCAGATATTTGTACATCTGCATTATAACAGCTGGACACATCCAGATATTAAGTAACATCTGCATTAATAACAGCTGGAACTCATCCAGATATTAATGTAACATCTGCATTAATAACAGCTGGAACTGATCCAGATATTAAAGTAACATCTGCATTAATAACAGCTGGAACTCATCCAGATATTAATGTAACATCTGCATTAATAACAGCTGGAACTCATCCAGATATTAATGTAACATCTGCATTAATAACAGCTGGAACTCATCCAGATATTAATGTAACATCTGCATTAATAACAGCTGGAACTCATCCAGATATTAATGTAACATCTGCATTAATAACAGCTGGAACTCATCCAGATATTAATGTAACATCTGCATTAATAACAGCTGGAACTCATCCAGATATTAAAGTAACATCTGCATTAATAACAGCTGGAACTCATCCAGATATTAATGTAACATCTGCATTAATAACAGCTGGAACTCATCCAGATATTAATGTAACATCTGCATTAATAACAGCTGGAACATCCAGATATTAATGTAACATCTGCATTAATAACAGCTGGAACTCATCCAGATATTAATGTAACATCTGCATTAATAACAGCTGGAACTCCCAGATATTAATGTAACATCTGCATTAATAACAGCTGGAACTCATCCAGATATTAATGTAACATCTGCATTAATAACAGCTGGAACTCATCCAGATATTAATGTAACATCTGCATTAATAACAGCTGGAACTCATCCAGATATTAATGTAACATCTGCATTAATAACAGCTGGAACTCATCCAGATATTAAAGTAACATCTGCATTAATAACAGCTGGAACACATCCAGATATTAAAGTAACATCTGCATTAATAACAGCTGGAATCATCCAGATATTAAAGTAACATCTGCATTAATAACAGCTGGAACTCATCCAGATATTAAAGTAACATCTGCATTAATAACAGCTGGAACTCATCCAGATATTAAAGTAACATCTGCATTAATAACAGCTGGAACTCATCCAGATATTAAAGTAACATCTGCATTAATAACAGCTGGAACTGATCCAGATATTAAAGTAACATCTGCATTAATAACTGGAACTCATCCAGATATTAAAGTAACATCTGCATTAATAACAGCTGGAACTCATCCAGATATTAATGTAACATCTGCATTAATAACAGCTGGAACTCATCCAGATATTAAGTAACATCTGCATTAATAACAGCTGGAACTCATCCAGATATTAATGTAACATCTGCATTAATAACAGCTGGAACTCATCCAGATATTAAAGTACATCTGCATTAATAACAGCTGGAACTCATCCAGATATTAATGTAACATCTGCATTAATAACAGCTGGAACTCATCCAGATATTAAAGTAACATCTGCATTAATAACAGCTGGAACTCATCCAGATATTAATGTAACATCTGCATTAATAACAGCTGGAACTCATCCAGATATTAATGTAACATCTGCATTAATAACAGCTGGAACTCATCCAGATATTAATGTAACATCTGCATTAATAACAGCTGGAACTCATCCAGATATTAAGTAACATCTGCATTAATAACAGCTGGAACTCATCCAGATATTAAAGTAACATCTGCATTAATAACAGCTGGAACTCATCCAGATATTAAAGTAACATCTGCATTAATAACAGCTGGAACTCATCCAGATATTAAAGTAACATCTGCATTAATAACAGCTGGAACATCAATATTAAAGTAACATCTGCATTAATAACAGCTGGAACTCATCCAGATATTAAAGTAACATCTGCATTAATAACAGCTGGAACACATCCAGATATTAATGTAACATCTGCATTAATAACAGCTGGAACTCATCCAGATATTAAAGTAACATCTGCATTAATAACAGCTGGAACTCATCCAGATATTAATGTAACATCTGCATTAATAACAGCTGGAACATCCAGATATTAAAGTAACATCTGCATTAATAACAGCTGGAACTCATCCAGATATTAATAACATCTGCATTAATAACAGCTGGAACACATCCAGATATTAAAGTAACATCTGCATTAATAACAGCTGGAACTCATCCAGATATTAAAGTAACATCTGCATTAATAACAGCTGGAACTCATCCAGATATTAAAGTAACATCTGCATTAATAACAGCTGGAACTCATCCAGATATTAAAGTAACATCTGCATTAATAACAGCTGGAACTCATCCAGATATTAAAGTAACATCTGCATTAATAACAGCTGGAACTCATCCAGATATTAAAGTAACATCTGCATTAATAACAGCTGGAACTCATCCAGATATTAAAGTAACATCTGCATTAATAACAGCTGGAACTCATCCAGATATTAATGTAACATCTGCATTAATAACAGCTGGAACTCATCCAGATATTAAGTAACATCTGCATTAATAACAGCTGGAACATCCAGATATTAAAGTAACATCTGCATTAATAACAGCTGGAACACATCAATCATATTTAATAATGTAACATCACAGATATATATCACAACTTTTCTGACATTTTACACACTTTGCGGAGATTGGTCACATCATTTTTAGAATAGTTTTTCACAATTTCTTCCAAAGAAATGCTGAAAAAGGCGTGTCAGGACTTACTCCTCCTCAGAGAGCTGCTGAACTTTGACCACAGATGAAATTTGAGGACCAATATATTTTTTCTCCGCCTCCCACAACATCCTCTTTCTGTTGACACTCAGAACAACACACACACACACACACACACCACACACACACACACAACACACCACACACACACACACACACACCGGACACTGAGCCCCACACACCCTCTCTGTTGCAACAGGATGTGTGCCAAGTGTAGTTCTGCAGCTTCCTGTTACTGAGGGGTCACTCTCTAAAAAGGTGGGATTCATCCACCACAGGAAATAGTCCCCAGTACTTTTTCACATATGTTTAGGATATTTTTCTCATATTCTTACCCTGATTTTAGGGATTATTTCCCGAATATTCTCTGACATTTTTAACATTATTTTGCACATATCTTCCTGACAAGGAAGTGAGCCGAATAACAGCTGATCGCTCAACAGAATAATCTCTACTTTTATGATTCTATAACCTTAAAGTAAATTAAAGTAATGTTTCCAGCCTCCCTGATCTCTCTTGCTGCAGCAAAGTAAAGACACAAAGTAGAGACACTACATACTGATATACACCTGAACATCAGCAGGAGAGGACTCTTTAAAGTAGAGACACTACATACTGATATACACCTGAACATCAGCAGGAGAGGACTCTTTAAAGTAGAGACACTACATACTGATATACACCTGAACATCAGCAGGAGAGGACTCTTTAAAGTAGAGACACTACATACTGATATACACCTGAACATCAGCAGGAGAGAACTCTTTAAAGTAGAGACACTACATACTGATATACACCTGAACATCAGCAGGAGAGGACTCTTTAAAGTAGAGACCCTACATACTGATATACACCTGAACATCAGCAGGAGAGGACTCTTTAAAGTAGAGACACTACATGCTGATATACACCTGAACATCAGCAGGAGAGACTCTTTAAAGTAGAGACACTACATACTGATATACACCTGAACATCAGCAGGAGAGGACTCTTTAAAGTAGAGACACTACATACTGATATACACCTGAACATCAGCAGGAGAGGACTCTTTAAAGTAGAGACACTACATACTGATATACACCTGAACATCAGCAGGAGTGGACTCTTTAAAGTAGAGACACTACATACTGATATACACCTGAACATCAGCAGGAGAGGACTCTTAAAGTAGAGACACTACATGCTGATATACACCTGAACATCAGCAGGAGAGGACTCTTTAAAGTAGAGACACTACATGCTGATATACACCTGAACATCAGCAGGAGAGGACTCTTTAAAGTAGAGACACTACATGCCTAGGTCAGATCTATGCTCTCCTTGTTGTCAAGTTATTTTGTTCCTCACTACGTGAGCGGTTTTCTTTTGTCCTCTTTTTGTCGTCTCATCCAGAGATTTGATTATTTTTGTTGATCTTTTGAAAATAAAGTATATTACAAATACTTTACCTCTGTCTCCTGGGTCGTGCAATTGGTCCTATATCCTGAGTTCTGAGTTTGTAACAGGTCCTGTGTGTCATTGTGTTGGCTGGAGGTCTTAACTTGTTTGTAGAGTTTGCTAAACCAATATCCTAAACAAACCTAGAATTAGAGTGAACCTATTGTGCATTTTGAGTTTGGGGTACCTTAGAGATTTAGACACTATAGATACTAAACTCATTATTGATATAATATATCGCCTACCACCAGGGAAGGTTCCATAAAGGGTTAAACATGAAACTGTTCAGCTGGTTATGAAACAAAGGGAGGAGCTGCAGACAGGTGAGGGTGAAGGTGAAAATATGAAGTGAGACTGCCAGACGCCATTTTACACTTCGACAGAGCAGGAGGACAACAGGGTGAGTGTTAACACCAGGCTCTGCTTTCTAACACACTATTTACTCTGTTAAACTGGATGTGAGAACATAATGTGTTCATAATATATATGTTATTTAGAGTCCAATGAGACCTCTTCAAATGCTGTGAACTTTTTTTGTTTCCTGGTTTTTGAGCCTTCAGAGTTTCATAACATGTGACAGGAGAGCGGCCTGTCTGAAGTCTGACTCATTGAATCTGTTTTAACCAAGTTTATTATGTTATGATTGAAACGTGTGTGTGTGTGTGTGGTGTGTGTGTGTGTGTGTGTGTGTGTGTGTGTGGGTGGGTGGGTGGGTGTGTGTGTGTGTGTGTGTGTGTGTGTGGTGGTGTGTGTGTGTGTGTGTGTGTGTGTGTGTGTGTGTGTGTGTGTGTGTGTGTGTGTGTGTGTGTGTGTGTGTGTGTGTGTGTCCAGTGTTGCTGGTCTATCTCTCAGACCGGAGAAGATGAGTGATTTAAAAGATGAGGAAGAAGACAAGTCTCCAGTCTCCAGCTGTCTGTCTCTGAAGAGTGAGCGGTCTAAAGAGGACCCTCCAGACTTCAGTGATGAACCTGGACCCTCAGACACAAAGTAAGAGTTTCTACTGTAATCTGACCTGAAGAGGATTCAGTTTTGTTATCTGATCATTAAACTGTTCTTTAATAATGTCATGTGTGCAGTAGAGTACAGTAAGCTAACATTATTTAAGGATATTTCAAGATGCAATTGCATTATCATCAGTGGCATTAAATGGTTTAAATTGCTAAAATATAGATAAAATATATAAAAGCTGTTCTTCAAACAAAACATATCGTCCAAAACATGAATGTACTATGGGCATGTTTATGATGTGTATTTTTAAGATGTTTATTAAAAATAGTGATGACCTGGTGAGCTGGTTGTGTTTAGCATTAGCAGATATAACAGAGTTTTGAGAGATTACATTTAGAGTCAATACAAAGACCCAGATCCGTGCCTGGCAACACGAAGGAAGTGAAGATGGGAAATTCATGTGACCTGCGTATTGCAGCGTGAAACATTTAATCATGAGTGTAAAGTTTGTGACGCTCTGTTACAAAAACCTGTCAGTGGCGAGCTGTGACTTTTATACCTAGGCCCTCTGACCCCCCCCCCCCCTTCCCTCGAAAATAAATAAATAAAGAAGAGTTATTACGCGACAGCGTAATTCAGCGGAATATGAAAACAGCGGCCCGGGCGCAAAACGCATCAATGACAGCGACCCTCTACCACACAAAACAACACCTTTATATAAACACCTATCATGACAGAGAACCCACAGCCAAGTAACAATTAGAAATGAATGAAGTCGGCCCGGCGGCCCACATTGAACATGACTCAGGCCTACCTTTGATGATCAAATCACTGAACCTGTTGAGCCCCACGGACCCGCCGAAGGGGCCGAAACCACAACATCTGCAAGCAACAGTGTCTGAGGGCTTCTTAAGGTTTAATAAACTATGAATGTTTCATATCCATGTAACGGGACTAAGACTAACGCTGAGCTCTGAATTAGCCCTTGGTGAAAAAATGCTAACGCCATTAGCACAGAGCTCACGGTATAAAACCCTTATTACTTATCGTAAATGTAAATCCAACCCATCGATTAGCATCGTGAGATTACACAGATTCGATAGGTATCTGTATCATCACTCCATGATCAGAACTCACGACATGAGAAACAAAAACAGACATCACACCACGTAGCATTAGGTAGCCAACACGGCAATATGTCTTACCTTGTTGATCTGATCAAAAGTTGTCTTCAATGGCATTAAAACGATAAAAACGCAGCTGAAGGTTAATCCGTAGGTTAATCCGATGTGTCTGCGTCACTTTGAAATGATTTCTGATAATCCATCAGCAATAAACCTAGTTTTCAGATTTCAGATTTCAGAGCGTGAGATAGGTTTCGCTTTGGGCAAACTGCGTGCGCATAGCTCTGACTTCTCAATGGTAACGTTGGTGTGTATGTGGAAATTCCCCTTCGATTCTATTGGCTCTAACGGTTCAAAAGAGATGCCAATCGTCGGAATCGACCAATGGGTTCCAGAGAAACGGCAAATACACCCATTTCCACCCAGATCACCTCAGAGGTGGAGTTCTTTTTGCTAAATCTCTCTAAAAAGGTCAAATGTCACTTGTTTTGCATCAGTCTTGATACAGGGTACTTATTATATGTTGTACTTTGGATTCCTAAAGCTTTTAGTTACCTTACCATCATTCAAAGGTGGTTTTCACTATAAGTAATGTTGTTGTTTTTGACGGACAAAATAATTTACATTTTTTTACTGTGTTCAATCTGAATTTCTTTAAAATAAAAAACATCTATATTGATTCTGACTTTTCTACATCCAACTCACAGGTTTATCATTACTTGAGAAAAAAGATTATTAATGTTCCCCTTTTAGAAGTGAAGTTATGGTCATTTGTTCTGGAAATGTCATTTTCGAGCCTGAGACCTGAAAAACAAGCTTGGGGCTTAACAAAGTCCATCCTCCTGTCCTTTTGGATGAAGCACTTGATGGGGGTCATGCAGCTGATCCTTTGCATTTCAGTGGTTTTGTGTTAGAAAAGAAAGCAACCAATCAGATCTTGTTCTGGGTCTCTGGGTAGAATATCCTTCAACAAGGTATTCTATATCCTTGATAGAATGCCCTGCCGTTGTGCTGAATGAGAGCGTACATTTGGACTGACAGTTTGATCAACCATTCATATTTGATTTGTAGCCAATGGGCGTATTCTTTCAGAGTTTCCCTCGGTTCCAGGGTCCTCTCGAAGGCCCGCTAGTTAACTGGCTCGAGACAGAGGATCTAGATGAATGCGACGAAGCAATTCATGCCGTTTTATTGTTTTTAACGTTGAAATGGCAAGTGCAACAGGTGAAGAGGAAGTTGTTGCGGAATTGTTGTGAGTACCCTTTTCAAGACGACACTTCAGTGAAAAGACGGACATTATAATGCCGAGGGGGGGGGGGGGGGCGGTGGCGGGGGGTGTGTGTGTCTACAGAAGGTACAGTTGTGATAGACACAGTTCGCCACTGGTGTCTAGAGACAGGGAACATGTGCTCCTCTGGGTGATGAATCCAGACAGGTTTGCTTTTATGATAATGTGAAGTGTAAACTATCTACCTGATCACTAGATATATTATATAGAGATATAGACCTTTTTAAATGTTAAACTAGAATTTGCCACCTTGTTGTACCTTTGGTGAGAATCAGCTCCTCTAAAGTAAAGTGCTATAAAGGATGTGTTCATCTCCACAGAGGGAAGAGGAAGAGTCCTGTTCCTGTGGAGGAGCAGCTGTCCAGCTGTGCTCTGTGTCAGGACGTCCTGAAGGATCCAGTCTCTACCAGCTGTGGACACTGGTTCTGCAGACAGTGCATCACCTCATACTGGGAGCAGAGACCTCCATCAGGAGACTCCTCCTGTCCCAGTGTGGAGAAAGATCCAGAACCAGAGCTGGCCTGCAGACAGCCAGTCAGACCAGCTCTGTACGAAGTAAGAGGCCGAACACATGCAGCATCTTTAGATCCGTCGGGGTACTGGGTCTCTGCTCTTGTATGAACTCTCATTGGCTCAGAGTGTCATCTGGTCTTCGTCCAGGCATTGTTTTCTGTAATGTGTTTTAAAACAGAAAGCAGTGTTTTCCTAAGTAGAAACACTGGACAGATCTAAAGGGGAACGTTAGCAAAGAACCTTTACAGAAGATAGTGAAGCAGGATTCTTCTTGGTTTTTCTGTTTTTGATTAGGTATACTGTTGTAGAGCAAAGACAGTAAACAAGTAAGTAAGTTTCTTATTCTCTCATGTTCCTTCTCTTCCAGCAGAACGTGGTCTGCAGGAGGTTTTAGATGAACATAGGCTCAGTCTGAGGAGGAGATGTGAACGTGTGACTGAAGGAACTGATGAAAGTGAAACCCTCCTCAACAGCATCTACACTGAGCTCTACATCACACAAGGCCAGAGTGAAGAGGTTAATACCCAACATGAGGTGAGGTGACAGAAGTACGAGGCTTCACTGACGCCCAGAAGGAGGAGTACTTCAGGAGGAGATCGAGTGATGAAGACCTGTCCAGCAGAATCATCTCTCATATCAAGGGCTCCAGGAGCCTCCACATCATGTGTCTGATCCCAGTCTTCTGCTGGATCACTGCTGCAGTTCTGGACCACATGTTGACTACAGACCAGAGAGGAGAGCTGCCCAAGACCCTCACTGACATGTACTCACACTTCCTGCTGGTCCAGATAAAGAGGAAGAAGCAGAAGTATGGTGAGGGACATGAGACGAGTCCACAGCAGCTGACGGAGGCTGACAGGGAGGTTCTTCTGAAGCTGGGGAGGCTGGCGTTTGAACATCTGGAGAAAGGAGACATCATGTTCTACCATGAAGACCTGCAGCGCTGTGGTCTTGATGTCACCGAGGCCTTGGTGCACTCAGGAGTTTGTACTGAGATCTTCAGAAGAGAGAGTGTGGTCTTCCAGAAAACAGTCTACTGCTTTGTTCATCTGAGCATTCAGGAGTTTCTGGCTGCAGTCTACTTGTTGCACTGTTACACCAACAGGAACACAAAGGTACTGAAGGACTTCCTGAAGATAGGCTGGATTTACCCATCCCTGGATGTCTTCTTAAAGAGAGCCATGGAGAAATCCCTCAGAAGTAGAAATGGCCACCTGGACCTGTTTGTCCGCTTTCTCCACGGCCTCTCTCTGGAGTCCAACCAGAGACTGTTAAGAGGCCTGCTGGGTCGCAGAGACAACAGACCAAAATCATCCGGAGACTCTTCAAAGGCCTGCTGGGTCGCACAGACAACAGACCAGAAACCATCCAGAGAGTCATCAACAACCTGAAGGAGATGAGAAGTTCTAAAATCTCTCCTGAAAGGACCATCAACATCTTCTTCTGTCTGACAGAGATGAAGGACCACTCAGTACATCAGGAGATCACAGAGTTCCTGAAGTCAGAGAACAGATCAGAGACGGAACTCTCTGAGATCCACTGCTCTGCTCTGGCCTACATGCTGCAGATATCAGAGGAGGTTCTGGATGAGTTGGACCTGAATAAGTACAAAACATCACAGGAGGGACGACTGAGACTGATTCCAGCTGAAGGAGATGAAGGAGTTGATCAACATCTGATCAAAGTTAAAGTTCCAGATTATCAGTGGATTGTTTCTACATCATCTCTGACATTAAAACCCTGTTTAACTCTGATCACATTATTAAACCTGGAGTTCTTTCAAACAGGAACATTGTTCTCTAAAGTTACATCATGTTTTCTTTCTTCAGACTGAGGTGCTGCAGTTTGTCAGAGATCAGCTGTTCTGCTCTGGCCTCAGCTCTGAAGTCTGACCCCTCCCATCTGAGAGTTCTGGACCTGAGTCTCAACGATCTGCTGGATTCAGGAGTGGAGCTGCTGAGAGATCTTCTGGAGAGTCCAGACTGCAGACTGCAGTCTCTCAGGTCAGTTCTCCATCTTTAACTTCTGTGCTGAGATGAAGAGAGTTGTGTTGACTCTGAGCTGCAGACATCAGGCTGATATCACTCTGATCCTCACTGAGCATCTTAATGCTAAAGTCTACTTTCTTCTTCTGTGGTTTAAACACTTAGATATATAAAAACCTTCACTGCATAATTCCCTCTGAACCTTTAAACACCTGAAATACATCTTATTTTCTCCATCATGATTTAACAAATGATATCAAATACAATAATTGAATATGTGTTTTAAAACTATCAAACACTGACAAGTATTTTCAGGTGTTGCTGTTTCCAACATGTTTCTGAAGCTACATGATGCTTTACTGACTGAATAGTTTACACTGAAGAAGCTGTGATTGATGAATCCACTGTTCCTAAAATACAGATTTGGATGTTTCTTCACATTTAAAATGCATCCTATTTGTGATCTTTGTAAACGTTGTGATCTTGAGTTGAATCAGTTTCTGAGGGTTTGTGATTGTCTGGCTGCACATCAGGAGTTAGTGTAGATGGAGCAGAGTCTCAGATGTGAAGTAGAAGCACGTGTGTTTCATATTAATGAGAAGTCTGTGTTCCTGCACTTTAATGCTCTTTCTCTCTAAAACTATTCAATAGAAAAGTGACTGAAGGCTCTTTTGGTGTTTTACTAAAAGCTCAAATGATCATAGTGGCGAGGGCCGGGGGGGCAACTCTCAGAAGTCCTTTCCAAACAAAAGCCCTGGTCTGGTGAAAGACACTTGATGCTAGATAAATGTGTTCAGGTATCTTTGTAATCACACGAGAGGAAGTGAAGGGCTCGTGGAGACAGTCCTTAATGTTCTCTCAGAGCACATCAGACTAGAGGAGGGATCAGGGCTTTCCTCTGAAGCGTCACTGAAGCCACGTCTGCTTCAGCTGATCAGCTGTCAGCTTTAACAGCTCTACACACTTTGGACAGTTTGCTCCATGTGCACTCTGCTCATACTAATATAATGCTCTGTATCATGAAGCAGCAGCAGGTGTGTGTTACCTGTTTAACACACACCTGCTCACCACCAACCACCTGCATCTCCTCTTTGTTCTGTGTCCTGCTTAGCAGCACAGGATGCATCTAACCTGGCAGAAAGAGTTCATCTTAGCCCACCTATTCATTACCTGCGTCTGTACTCAGGGACGTTCTGATCGTGAATGTATGATTTATTAACCCAGAATAAGATTGTCTTTTGAACTCTGGAGATGACTTATTAGGGTCTGAGAGCAGAGGTCGGTGAAGACCCTATGGACCCTGCCAAACACACAAAAAGCACAGAGAAAGGGTCTGAAATCATGACGGCAGATAGCTCGCTACATTACTGATATGGAATGGATTATTATTATTCTGATTATTATTTTAATGCGCATATCAAAAGTGCGGAGACGAACCAAAAAGCCTCTTGGAGGTGTATCAAAAAACGTACAGGAAGTCGGCCATTTTGAATTTGGCATTGTAACATTAAACATTTGGAGTTTCCCCTTTCTAAACTTCTTCAGCTCTGATCACATTATTAAACCTGGAGTTATTTCTAACAGGAACATTGTTTTCTAAAGTTACATCATGTTTTCTTCATTCAGACTGGAGAGCTGCAGTTTGTCAGAGATCAGCTGTTCTGCTCTGGCCTCAGCTCTGAAGTCCAACATCCATCTGAGAGATCTGGACCTGAGTTTCAACTATCTGCAGGATTCAGGAGAGAAGCTGCTGAGAGATCTTCTGGAGAGTCCAGACTGCAGACTGGAGACCCTCAGGTCAGTAAGGGGTCTCTGCTGGTTCAGCAGTATTAAACACAGGGAGGTGTTTCTCTCACTGGGGAATCCCAACAGATCAGTGATGTTACCCACTGACTGCAGGCTCCTTCATTCTTCCATCAACTATAGGAGGCCAGCTGAACCTGCAAAGCCACACTTTAGGAATCCACTCTCTAACAGACAGATGGGGTTTTACAGAAGAGTGGGAAAGGTAGTCTGTTCTTTATGGGATGTTTCTAGTTTCTAATGACTGGTTACTTCCTGTAATGCAGCTGAGAGCTGTGGCAGGCAGTCGTAGTGTTTGCAGAGAAGATATGATGGGATGTAAAGCATGAGCTCAGGATCTGAAGCTGACTCAAAGAACTAACACTTATTTAAACTGGATCTAAAACTGTTGGATTTTGTTCATCTCTACAGGATCGGAGATGATGAGACGATCAGAGCCACGATCCAGAAGACCTGTGAGTACTGAAACCATATCCTCCATTCATCAAGATATTGTACATTAAATCTGATCTTAAAAGGTCTTTATAGCACAACAACAATATATTGTAATTCCATTGTGTTACAGCTCTATTCAATCACTTTGGCTGCTAATGTTTCTCTCTGTTCAAGTTGAATAATTCTTTCTGTGTCACCTCTTCTCTCCATCAGGTGACTCGATGTGGAACAGGAAGTGAAGACAGACAGAAAGGTGAGAGAGGAGCAGTTGAACAGAGTGAAGTGTATTTATTTCACCACTGAATTCAAATATAATTGTTAGGGCTGTAAAGTTAAACGCTATAACGCTCGCTGTTGATGGAAATGATTCAGGTATTCGATTATGAGTTAAGAATATTTCTATTTAATTCATGTTGTTTCTTCTTTTAATGGGAGGTGTGTCTGAGAGGATTACATATCACCAAGTTCATTCAATAAATGTATATGACGATGCCATTTCAAATATCTGGATCCCCGACGAAATGGGAAATAATCCTACTGGCTGGTACTTTGTTCTGTGATTGGCTGGTACTTCTGTTCTGTGATTGGCTGGTAATACTGTGCTGTGATTGGCTGGTAATACTGTGTTGTGACCATTTCAAATAATAAATAACTTTGTTTGTTCCAGGCTCCTGAATCCTTCTCACCTGAACACACAACTGGATCTCCATACAGGTAATGCTATAACATGACCAAACATTATTTAAACACATTCAAAATATATATTTATTTTATTGTGTTTCATTTCATGTCTTTCACCATGAGGTATTGCATCCTATCTCTTTCTGACAGACATAAATAAATGAATGCCTCTGTGTGTAGGATTGTTTTCTTGTGCCAGTCTACATCCTCGCTGGATAGATATTTTGTTAATTTAATGAAAGTTTTTGTACACACACATCCTGATGCATGTGACACATCTTCAGTGATGTTCCTGTCATCATCAGGTGTTTCAGATCTTTCATCAAACCCTCCTCCAGGTCAGATCCAGCTGGACGAACACCTGTCAGTCAGAACACAGGCCAGTGAAGGCTTGTTGTAGTAACTTGTCCCCTGTGTGTCTACAGGTTCAGGTGTCCTGGTCCAGGTGAGTTCCAGTGTGCTTCGACTGGCCTGGTGTTCGTCATGGCTCAGGAGGCGGAGCTTCTGTACAGGACGGTCCCTTGGGAGGAGAGCATCCTCCAATCAGCTGGCAAGCAGGCAGCAGGGCCGCTGTTCGACGTGAAGAGTTCTGATGAAGCTGCCGTCTGCCAGCTCCACCTGCCACACAGTGAGACAGAGGATGGTAAAGACATCTAGTGTTAACAAATATACACTTGTATAATGTTTCTGTGGCACCTTTTAATATCCACTACCGCTCAAAGGTTATGAAGCAGCTTTATTAACTAGTTTAACAAAGATAACAACAGTATGATTCAGACACCAAATGTATTCTTTATATTCATATAGTTTTGTCCCCAAAAGAAGAAAACGTCCTTTTAGTGGATGTGTTGCATGGCATTATGGATCATTATTGAAGCAGACGATGCAGTGCAGCTCTAAATACTGAGTTGGATTGTCTTTGGGCTCTGCAGTCTCTCACTGTAATATTAAAGAGATTTAAACTGTGATCCAGTCCACAGCACGCTCAGCTGCTAACAGTGCTAACTCAACGCTAACTCTCTGTTACTGTTGTGATGCTAAGCTAGCAGTTTGATTCATTCTTCCTTTGTTATCCATCTGTTGCTCTTTCTGCTCTGTACATTGTCAGTCTGGCTGAAGCATGAACAAAACAAAACAACAGACAACAACATTTATAAGTTAGACTTTCTACGCCCTGAAAGCTTTAGAAAACTCTTCACACATCTAGAGAATCACTCAGACATGAGACCGGACACAGTCGAGCTGTTCTGACAAACAACTCAGCGTTCCTATAAATACAAACATAATGAATAAAGTTTATGCATAACAGTAAATGCTCCCATCCAGACAGATCACAGGGGACAGAACAATAATGAAACATTACAAATAAAAGGTGAAGGATCTAAACTGGTACATCCTAGTGAGGCTCCAAAGGGAATGACATTAGATGAGCATTAGCTCTGAGCTAAAGTGGCGTGACATTGAATATGATGAAGCTGGTTCAGCAGCAATGCAACAGATGACCAGCTCTTTGCTCCACAGCGCTGCTCCTGGACGGCCTGTTGTCTGTCGTCCACATCACTGATGAAGGCCTGAGCATCTTGGAGCCGCTGGAGGTCACACCCACTCACGTGGTGGTGAAGGTGCCTCACCTCTCTTTCTTTGGCCTTATCATCGATCCATTGAAAAGGCTTCTAAAGCGGCGGATAAAAGGCAAAATTCTGCTGTTCCTACGACCCCCGGGCCGAGAGGAGCAAATACTGGATGTACTTCTGCTGCAGAAAAACGTCCCTAAGGAGGAGGTAAAGTCAGCCTCTATACATGCTCACTGTCAGACTAAACACTTGTTTTTAACCACAGGTGTTTCCACAAAGAGAGTAAGATCTATCTGAACTGAATCTTCATGGTTGTGGTTATTTTGGATCCTCTCTCAGCTTGTATTTCTGTCTGCCAGTGTCACTTGTGATACTTAAGGCATATATGGTAAACACAGCACAAAACTGAAGGCTTCCTGAGATGGATCACGTGATCTCATCCTTCCTCACTATGTTTTGATGCTCGGGCAGCAGTCTTTTGTGTTTCAAAGACTTATGTGATCAGTATTATATATTCAACATCCCTATAACAGCATTCCTCAATAGCTTATATCCAAGAATTAAAATAACTATTTAAAATGTTTAAAATGAGTGATATATCCTTATTATTATGTTTGTAATTGATTGTATATCTCATCACTCTGCGGAGCAGGTCCGTCACCATTTGTTGTTTTTAGATCTTCAAATCCATGTTCCCTGACTATTAGAGCATGAACTAAAGTGATCAAAATGTCCTGTTACTAAAGGTTGCTGTCAAACAAGGAAGTGCTGTGCGCATCAAGATCTCCTCCCGCTGTGAGCTGGACATTGATCACAAATACAGTGTGCACTGTGAACCTGAGGGCTTCCTCATTCAGCCTGAGGTGAGTCACTGATACTCCTCTAAAGGAACACAATGATCATTAACACACATTTATCTGCATGTGGATCAGGGCCGGCCCTGACCAATTTGCTGCCCTAGGCAAGATTTTAGCTGCCCCCCCCCCCCCTCCACAGGCCGCTTGCATCACTGTGAATTCCAATGTTAATAAAAGAACACAGAAGCTGTATTTTTTTTGTATTATGTTAAATAAACAAAAATCCAAAATTAAAGCTCTAAATATAACTATTGATTAGCAAACAAACCACCTTGCTATCGTCTAAAAGTAAGCCAGCAAGTTAACAAAGTTCCTTCAACGGTAACTATTCAATTGACTTTTGATTAATGATCACATTAACGTTAGCGTACCTTTGTCCCGTTTCTCCTCCTCCTCTTTTCTTTTGTTTCTTCCCTGGGCACCAGATAACTTTGTTAGTTTCGACATGGCGATGGCTAATTATCGTCAGGTAGTTAGCGTCTTTTTTTTGTCACGGCAGGTCAAGTGTCAGTTCAGAAAAGCCCCCCCGCCCCCCGGGTCACTTCAACTTGAGGGACTGCGGATGGAAATGAGCTCAAAGCTAAATCTGGCACTGTTACGCTTGACACATTTGAATGTTTTAAGTGTTCATTACTGTGCATTGATTAAAACGTACCTGACTAGGGGGGGGGGGGGGGCGCCATAGTTTATGGGCGCTGTACGCAATGTAGAGGCGTAGTTCTGTTAAGATAAGATAATAAGATGTACTTCATTGATCCCAAATTGGGAAATTCTTTTATCAAATATCGTTAATAGTATTTTTTTAAAAGATCCCCCCCAATTTTGGGCGCCCCCCATGGATGGATGCGCCCCTAGCATTCGCCTATACTGCCTATGCCAAGGGCCGGCCCTGATGTGGATCCACAATCAGGAAAGAAACAGATACACTTTTAACTTCTGCTTCTGGTTTTCAGGATGAAATATTTGATTCAGTTTTGGACCAGATTACGATCCGACATTTGAAGTTTTCCTGACGACGAGCACAGAGACAGTGTTGTTGAAGGTCAAGGACCAACGTGGAAATGAAGTCTGGAAACGGCGCGTGCCACTGGAAGGTAAAGACTCCACCTGAGCTCAGACCCAGTGATAGACTGGATAACTCTAAAGCTCCATCTCATAGCATTCTCTATTAAGGCTCCATGGCAGCGCATCATTACGACATTAGTAAAAACTAGTGTGGTGTGGTGCTGAAACAGCGTGGCATCATGGGAGTTGAAGTCTTCATTCTCATGGTTCAGTGGATACGCCGCATTACAGGAGACCGTGATGAACGTACTGTTACCTTGATTAAAATGACACATCTCTCTGAACCATTTGAGATAATGTACGTACACAACTCAACAAAACATGAATAACATAGGTGTATTCGATTTAAGACATTTTAATGAGGAAATGTTACATATTATAACTTCAAGTGAACAGAAATCCACTCCTGGGAATGTTGAGTTACTTTAATTTTTAAGAGATCTGTTTAATGTGATTGTTGGTTATTCAAAAATGTATTTTCCCTGTTTATCTACCAGGTCCAAGGCATGCATTGTCCCAGAGAAATGTCCCAGCAGAGAGCAGAGTCCCAGAGAGAGAGTCCCAGCAGAGAGCAGCGTCCCAGCAGAGAGCAGAGTCCCAGCTGAGCAGAGTCCCAGCAGAGAGCAGAGTCCCAGCAGAGAGCAGATTCCCAGCAGAGAGCAGCGTCCCAGCAGAGAGCAGCGTCCCAGCAGAGAGCAGAGTCCCAGCAGAGAGCAGAGTCCCAGCAGAGAGCAGAGTCCCAGCAGAGAGCAGAGTCCCAGCAGAGAGCAGCGTCCCAGCAGAGAGCAGCGTCCCAGCAGAGAGCAGAGTCCCAGCAGAGAGCAGAGTCCCAGCAGAGAGCAGCGTCCCAGCAGAGAGCAGCGTCCAGCAGAGAGCAGCGTCCCAGCAGAGAGCAGAGTCCCAGCAGAGAGCAGAGTCCCAGCTGAGAGCAGAGTCCCAGCAGAGAGCAGAGTCCAGCAGAGAGCAGAGTCCCAGCAGAGAGCAGAGTCCCAGCAGAGAGCAGAGTCCCAGCAGAGAGCAGAGTCCCAGCAGAGCAGAGTCCCAGCAGAGAGCAGAGTCCCAGCAGAGAGCAGAGTCCCAGCTGAGAGCAGAGTCCCAGCAGAGAGCAGCGTCCCAGCAGAGAGCAGAGTCCCAGCAGAGAGCAGAGTCCCAGCAGAGAGCAGAGTCCCAGCTGAGAGCAGCGTCCCAGCAGAAGCAGAGTCCCAGCTGAGAGCAGAGTCCCAGCAGAGAGCAGAGTCCCAGCTAGAGCAGAGTCCCAGCAGAGAGCAGCGTCCCAGCAGAGAGCAGAGTCCCAGCAGAGAGCAGAGTCCAGCAGAGTCCCAGCAGAGAGCAGAGTCCAGCAGAGAGAGAGTCCCAGCAGAGAGCAGAGTCCCAGCTGAGAGCAGAGTCCCAGCAGAGAGCAGAGTCCCAGCAGAGAGCAGAGTCCCAGCAGAGTCCCAGCAGAGAGCAGAGTCCCAGCAGAGAGCAGATTCCCAGCAGAGAGCAGCGTCCCAGAGAGAGCAGAGTCCCAGCAGAGAGCAGAGTCCCAGCAGAGAGCAGCGTCCCAGCAGAGAGCAGCGCCCAGCAGAGAGCAGAGTCCAGCAGGAGCAGAGCCCAGCAGAGAGCAGATTCCCAGCAGAGAGCAGATTCCCAGCAGAGAGCAGCGTCCCAGCAGAGAGCAGCGTCCCAGCAGAGAGCAGCGTCCCAGCAGAGAGCAGAGTCCCAGCAGAGAGCAGCGTCCCAGCAGAGAGCAGAGTCCCAGCAGAGAGCAGAGTCCCAGCAGAGAGCAGCGTCCCAGCAGAGAGCAGAGTCCCAGCAGAGAGCAGAGTCCCAGCTGAGAGCAGAGTCCCAGCAGAGAGCAGAGTCCCAGCAGAGAGCAGAGTCCCAGCAGAGAGCAGAGTCCGAGCAGGGAGCAGAGTCCCAGCAGACCAGTGGCTGTTCTCAGTTCGGACAGAGTTCATTCAAAGAGTGTCTCTACCTGTCCTGAACGACCTTCTGGATAAACTCCTTGAGTCTGAGGTGATCAGTGAATCTGAAATGGAGTCAGCCAGAACCAAATCCCGAAATGACGGAGCACGGGAGGGAGCACGGGAGGTGGCGACGCGGTGCGAAGAAAAGGAGCTGCAGCCTGCAGGGTTCTGATCAATGCTCTCCGTCAGCTGGACCACCTTCTTTATGAAGAGCTCGACTCGAGCTGAAGCAAAACCTCGTGGAGTGTGTGACAGTGGAAGTCTAGTCCTGTGTTTGTTACCTGTAACTATTTCCGCTTGTCCTTGAAGGTAACACAGATTCTGAGCGAAGGCTACTTTCCTTCTCTCGTTTCTCCTGGACTCCCTCCTGAGAGCATCTACCTGAGCTTGTTCTTATTTTACCAATTGGAACTGACTTCTGGGTAAAATTTGGGATTTTGGGCCTTTGGTACCTCGGCGTGCGATGGGGAGCTCTGTTGGTTTTGTGTGATCAAACTGCAAAGACCTGTACCTGTTGGGGACTGTAGTATAATATTCTTAGATGGTGAATTAAACGTCCAAGCTTTGGAAGTCTTTTAACCTGACTGTTCTTTCACCTGCACTATTTCTATTCAAATCTATCGCGCTCTGTTTCATTCCACTATTTTATTTTGGTGTTATTACTGTATTTGTTGTCTTATGTCCTTTATATAATATGTTGTACTGGGAGGAGCTCGGGACCTAAGATTTCATTACCATAACTACACTGTAGCTGCTGTGCACATGATAATATAACCCTTGAATCTTGAATGATTGCATTGAGTCTGAATGGGGACATCTGCTGGTCTACTCTTGGTATTGCATACACGTAGACGGCATAAAGAAACGTAAAAATATAAGTGAACTTTGCTGTTAACATTTAATCTTCTTGAAATGTAACTTGAGTGCTAACAGTGAGTGGTGCAGGATTGTCGTATTTCTGTGTTGGTCCCTGAAGGCAGCATCTCCCTGCCCCAACGTTGACATAAACATCTTTCTCAGCTCATGATTCCATGAATTGGTGAAATAAGTCTTTGTCTTATAAACGTCCCAGGTCCCCTACAGTCTGCACTGCTTCTTCCAATGTAATAATAAATCAACAAACTTCATGTAATTGTATTATTTTATTGAAAAACTAAAAAGGAAACCCTTACAGAGAACGGGCACCGAGCTGTAATCCTGTTCACTGATGTTCTGCAAAGCTGGGCGTCATTGATCCACTTTAGCGAGGTGATGTGATGATGATTGAAATGTTAACGAGCCCCGCTTCAGTTGATCTGATTCACAGAAGTCACACTAAACAACAGCCGTCTCATCACTGTGTGAAAGAAGGCGGCATTAATAATCTTTTTTCTCAACGCAATTATTAACCTGTGAGTTGGATGTAGAAAAGTCAGAATCAATATAGATTTTTTTTTTTTAAAGCAAATTCAGGTTGAACATAGTAAAGAAATGTAAATTATAGTGTCCGTCCAAAAATAAACCACCCTTGGATGATGGGATAGGAGACTAAAAGCTTTAGTAATCCAAACTATAACATATAATACGTACCCTGTATCAAGATTGATGCAAAACAAGTGACAGAGGTGAGAGAGGTTTAGCCAAAAAAACCCACCTCTGGGTCATTTGGGTGGAAATGGGTGTATTTGCCGTTTCTCTGGAACCTATTGGTGGATTTTGATGATTGACATCTCTTTCTTACGCTCTGAAATCTGAAATCTGAAAACTAGGTTTATTGCTGATGGATTATCAGAAATCATTTCAAAGTGACGCAGACACATTGGATTAACCTACGGATTAACCTTCAGCTGCGTTTTTATCGTTTTAATGCCATTGAAGACAACTTTTGATCAGATCAACAAAGGTAAGACGTATTGCCGTGTTGGCTACCTAATGCTACGTGGTGTGATGTCTTTGTTAGCTTCTCATGTCGCGAGTTCGGATCGGTCCGTAATGATACTAATACCTGTAGAATTTGTGGAATCTCAGCTTGCTAATCGATATCTTGTTTGTGTACATACAATAAGTAATAAGAGTATTTTAACGTGAGTTCTGTGCTAAGTGTGTTAGCATTTTTCGCTCAGGGCTAATTCAGAGCCTTTGTTATTTTTTTCGTTTTGCTAAAAATGTTAATATTGTCTGATAGCTGAGTGTCTTCCCGTTTAGTGGGTATGACACATTAATAGGTTTTTAAATGTTAAGAAGCCCTCAGATGCTGTTTCTTGCAGATGATGCGTTTTTCCCCCGCCACGGGGGGGGAATGGGGCTTAACAGGTTAACACCCCCACTCGATCCTAGCTTATTGTGGTACATTTTCATAACAGAATACAAACAAAACAAATATTCTCCCCATTTGGCCTTCAATACAAAATAAACAACAAAAATACAATGGCACATATATGCATTTCTTGCACTTTAAGTGCCAAACAAATACTGAGCAAACTTTTTCAGTTGTAGCTTAGTGGCTGGTTTTGTCATTAGGTCAGCTACCATGTTGTCAGTAGGACAATATTCCAAAGATATCCTCCCACTGTTCACAGTTTCTCGGATAAAGTGATATTTAATATCGATATGTTTGCACCGCTGCCGATTTACTGGATTTCTGGCAAGTGCAATAGCTCCTTGGTTGTCATCATAAACCTTGGTTTGCCCATATTGATACTCATCAATACCCTTGAGTAGCTGTTGTAAATACATACACTCCTGTATGGCTGACGCTAAGGCCATGTATTCTGCCTCGCAGGTAGACAGTGCAACTGTTGGTTGTTTTCTACTCTTCCATGAAATGAGAGAGCTTCTCTCACTCAGACTGGCACAGTACCCTGTGGTGCTACGTCTGTCTGTAACCTCTGAGGCCCAGTCTGCATCACTATGGACTATTAGGCCCAGTTTACCTGCGTCATCCTTTTTAAAGCATAATCCACGGTCTGTTGTACCCTTAAGATACCTGAACACATGCTTCACAGTGCTCCAATGCTCTTCACTTGGTTCAGCAAAATGCTGGGAAAGTTTACTGACCACAAAACTTAAATCTGGTCTAGTGCATGTAGCCAAATAGATCAGACTTCCTACTGCCTCTCTATACATCCTTGGCTCTTCCATTTTTTCAGCATTTTCTGTGTATTCAAGTTTAGACTCACATGGGGTTTCTCTGACCCTACAATCTTGCATTCCAAATCTGGAGAGGATTTTGTTCACATACCTTTCCTGTGACATTGTGACTTGACCCTCTGACTGGTTAAAATCTATACCAAGAAAATTGTTTAATTTCCCCAGGTCTTTCATTTTAAACCTATCAGTGAGCATCATTTTGACACTTTTCACAACCTCCTCATTGTTAGCAGCAATTATCAGATCATCAACCCATACAATCAGAATCACTTTTTCGTTTTGTTTTCCCTTGTGTATTGACAGTGATCAGCAGGATTTTGTTCAAAACCATTTTCAGTGAGATATGCATGTAACAGAGCATTCCAGTTTCTGCCTGACTGCTTTAGACCATATAGGGACTTCTGTAATTTGCATACTAACTTTTCTCCAGTTTTTGACTTTTTCTCATAACCTTCAGGTTGTTCCAAATAGACCTCACAATCAATGGGTGCATGCAGGTATGCAGTTTTCACATCCATTTGGTGTAAAACTAAATCTTCCTGCACTGCCTTTTGCATGACAACTCTAACAGTTGTCATGTCAGCTGTAGGTGAGAAAGTTTCCTCATAGTCAATGCCTTGTTTTTGGCTGTAACCTTTTGCAACAAATCTTGCCTTATACTTGTCTGACCCATCAGTATCACACTTGAGAGTATAGACCCACCTACCCCCCACTGCCTTTTTGCCTAGAGGCAACTGGGTGATCTTGAATGTGTCATTCTCTTCTAGTGACTGCATTTCGTCATTCATTGCATTGATCCACTGCCGTGACTTGGTTGACCCTATGGCCTCCTGGTAATTTTGTGGTATGTCACAAACTGCTCTATAACAAGAGTCTACACATGTTACCAGTTGGTCTACTGTATCCTCAGTCTCATAATCCTGTAAGTGCATTGGCTTTCTCCTAGCTCTAGGTGGGTTCTTTCTAGCCTCACTCTCAGTGCCTGGCTGTTCACATTCAGCCACAGAAACATCACCTTGAACACTTTGACCTGATGCATTTCCCATTTTTTCATCAACATTTTCCTCATTGTCAAGGACCCTGGGGTGTACCTCTCTGTCCTGACATTCAATGTGTGACCCAGGTGTCTGTGTTTCTTTCTCTTTGGCTGTCTTGTTTGTGAATTTCACCAACCTGTGTTTTTGGACCTTATCTGTGTCTGGACAGTACACAAGATAAGCTGGACTGTTCTTATCATATCCAATAAAAATGCCCTGCTCACATCTGGAATCTAACTTCCCCTTCTCTTGTGTGTAGGCAAAACACACAGATCCAAATTTCTGAAGTTTGGACATGTCTGGCTTCTTGCCTGTGAGCATCTCATAAGGTGTTTTCTTTGTGCGATTACTGTAACACCTGTTTCTTACATAGGCTGCCGTCTGTACAGCATAATTCCACAGTGTGTCTGGCAACTTACTGTCTAACAGCATACACCTGCCCATTTCATAGAGGGTTCGCCAACCTCTCTCTGCTGTGCCGTTTTGGTGAGGTGAATAGGGTGCAGATGTCTCATGCCTAATCCTATTTTTGGTTAACAGTGATTTGAATTCTCTAAGTAAATTCGCCACCGTTGTCTGAACGTAAACATTTTACTTTTCCATAAGGTGCTGAGTCTGCCAAGAACCTCTCTGTGGCATGTATTGCATCACTTTTGGATTTGAGAAAATAAACAGTTATGGCACCCGAATAGTCGTCTGTAAAAGACTGTGCATATTTGTGCCCTTCTAAGCTTGGGGTTCTCATGGGACCGGCTAAATCAGTGTGGACCAGCTGTAAAGGTTCTGTAGCCTTTCTGTCTGGCTCCCTATTCCTTGTCTGGGTGAATTTTCCTTTTGTACAAATTTCACACAGCTGTGCTGGCCTGACTGCACTGCCTCTTATCTCCATGCCTTTTACCACACCCAGTAACTTTTGTACATCCTCATAATTGCAATGTCCCAAAATGTCATGCCAAGTTTGCATGTCGTGGCACACATTACATTTATCAACATTTTTCTGAACAGTTGGCAAGTAAAACAGATTACCACTTTCATGGAAGTCAAACCGGTTGTTACCACTCTTGGTGATCATGTGGCTGTCCCCCTTCTTGAAAGTGACTGTCGCTCCTCCATTTGTTGCTCTTGCCACTGAGAAGATATCGTGTGGATACGTCGGCATATACAGTGCCTCATGCAGCTGTGCTCTTTGTTGACGTCCATCGTTGTCTAGCAGGTAGATCAGCGCCGTCCCTCTGCGTTGCGCCATCCCTGCATTTGGTCCCATCCGCCAGCTCGATTGAATGGGTGTCGGGCTGGAATGTGTTGTCAAAGCTCTTGAACTTGGCGATATCGTTCACTATGTGGGATGTCGCTCCGGCGTCCACCATGATGCCTTTCTTCTTTACGTTGGCTGATGGCCTCTCGCTGTTTGTCTGCTTGGCCATGAAGCAATGATCCTCGTCGCCGTTGTCCTCCTCTTCTTCCTCTGCAACCTTCCTGGCTCCGTCTTCTTTTCCTTTTTTCTGCACAGGGACTCTGTGTGTGTGTTGCTCTTGCAGTGACTGCACCACACTTTCTGGGTGCACTTGCTTCTAATGTGTCCTTTTTCTCCACACTTGTAACAAGTCACTGAAGTCAGAGTGGCTTCTCCATTCTTCCTGTGTGTCTTGGTGCCTTGTCTACTTTGCCTTGTGTTAGTCTTCATCACACTGTCCATAGATCCAGTCGTCCTCATCTTCTCAGATTCTTCATAGACCCTCAGTCTTCTCTTGAAGTCTTTAAATGTAACATCGTCCTCGTTCTGTGTTACATGGACAGCCAGTGGCCTGAATGAATCTGGCAGTCCATTCAAAATGGTGGCTACAAGCAGCCCATCACTCATGTTCTCTCCTGCATCACGTAGAGCTGCAATTATATTCTCAGCCCTTATCATGTAATCAGTAACAGTTTCATTGTCTGCCATTTGTATGGTGGTCAATGATGTATACAGGTTTAGAATCCTTGGCTTGCTTTTTCCTGAATAGTGCTCCCTCAATAATTTCAGGGCTTTCCTTCCATCCTCGGCGGCATCATGTCTTATCAATGACAGGCTCTTATCATCCAGGGCATTCACTAACTGTGCATAACAGTCTTCATTTTTTCCTGGATCTGCAGCTAATGCGGCTTCACCCGTGGGCACTCGCAAAATAGTGTCTTTTAGCTTCAAAATGTGCAAACGGCTAAGGAATCTCGTCTCCCACAGATCATACTTATCTTCTGTTCCATCGAATAAAATCTGCTGGGGTGTTCCTGCTCCGGCCATTTTTTACGTTGCATCCACGTTAACACGTCTTCTCTTTATACAGTTCACTTATCTCCAAACATTGGGTTGCGGCTTGTAGAAACACCGTGTCTTCAGTTTACGCGGGAGTCTCTCAGCGCCGTCTTCATCCAGGTCCCACTAGTAGTTTCTCTTGGCTAACAGCTCGTTCTTCTGTTACCTTGTTGCTCTAGACTGGCATTCCTGGGCCCATAACCTGTTAGGCGGAGTGCGTTGCGGTGGAGATTTAATAGAACTCAGTAGTAGACAGCTTTCTTTAGCCTTCACTAGGCATATTTATTTATATCGTGGTAGGAGAGATGCGGTTGTGCTGCCGCTCTGTATTCGATCCAAACAACATCTGACCGGATAAGGTAGAGGCCACAGGTAGTGCAAGGTATAGTCAGTGACGTCACGTCCTGGACGCACTGCAGACAACATTGCCCTCTGCAGGACACAATGAGCAAGGGCGCACATAATGGTACAACATTTAACACGTAGTTGGCAACAATCGCGGTATAAGAGCAATAAACTGTGCTAGAATGTGAAATGACGTATCCGCAACGAGCCAGCAGGTTGTTCTGGTGGACCTGACGCCAACCCCCGCTGCCTCACGGAGAGATACCGCAGGTCCTTCCTTCCTGCAGCGGTCAGACTATACAATCATTGTATTTTTCAAAGTTCAGGATAAAAACTTGAACTTTCAAAAATAAATTGTATTTTTTGAATGATCAAAACTTATGACCCTGAAATACCTCCATATTCTCACGTCAAGAAACATCAGATCAGTGCATGCGCTGCATCGTCCAATCAGTGAGCGATACACAGTAAGGGGGCTGTTCAGTCAGCAGGAAGTGTTTTAAGGCAGAAATAAATACAAAATCAGGAAGAAAAACTTGTCATAAGGTTTTATTTAAGAGGAACAAACTTAGAGAAATTATGCTGAGGGTAAATCCTCCCAGCAGTACATCAAGTCTCTACTTTAAAGAGTCCTCTCCTGCTGATGTTCAGGTGTATATCAGTATGTAGTGTCTCTACTTTAAAGAGTCCTCTCCTGCTGATGTTCAGGTGTATATCAGTATGTAGTGTCTCTACTTTAAAGAGTCCTCTCCTGCTGATGTTCAGGTGTATATCAGTATGTAGTGTCTCTAATTTAAAGAGTCCTCTCCTGCTGATGTTCAGGTGTATATCAGTATGTAGTGTCTCTACTTTAAAGAGTCCTCTCCTGCTGATGTTCAGGTGTATATCAGTGTGTAGTGTCTCTACTTTAAAGAGTCCTCTCCTGCTGATGTTCAGGTGTGTATCAGTATGTAGTGTCTCTAATTTAAAGAGTCCTCTCCTGCTGATGTTCAGGTGTATATCAGTGTGTAGTGTCTCTACTTTAAAGAGTCCTCTCCTGCTGATGTTCAGGTGTATATCAGTATGTGGTGTCTCTACTTTAAAGAGTCCTCTCCTGCTGATGCTCAGGTGTATATCAGTATGTAGTGTCTCTACTTTAAAGAGTCCTCTCCTGCTGATGTTCAGGTGTATATCAGTATGTAGTGTCTCTACTTTAAAGAGTCCTCTCCTGCTGATGTTCAGGTGTATATCAGTATGTAGTGTCTCTACTTTAAAGAGTCCTCTCCTGCTGAGTCATGTGATACAGTACATATTAGTCTTCCAGGTTGATATAATAACTGACAGCCAGGCAGAAATTCAAACCATCCTGAAGAAACTTTATTTAAAAAACACAAAACATTAAAAAAAGAAAAACCTATACAACAGGTGAGTCTGAGGGGGCGGGGCTTCAGGGTCTGGGAGGCGGTCTCATCCCAGGTGGGGGAGGTCCTACAACAGAAGGAAAGGTCCGTTAATGCTTCACATTCACACATAAAAACACAACTTTCAAAGGGCGACAGGTAATTAAGATGTCGTTAATTCCCCTCAGCGTCAGGAAACGGGAGATCTGATTGGCCTACAGCTCATTCAAGACTTTTATTCTCATTTGTACATAGCTAGTGTAGTTATATCAATACAAATCTGAGGTCACAGGCTCCTCCCACAGAGCAACACAATAAAACAGACAATAGTGCAAGTAAATAGAATACAATAGAAATAGTGCAGAATAGTCTATACAAGTAATTGGAATATTGATAAGTTACAACAGACGAATGTTATGGATGTTCTTTCAAAAGTTCAGGTGTTTAACAGTCAGTCAACTGGGGGGCGGAGCTATTAATGGCGCTCCCATCTGATTGGCTCCTGTATGGCATCTCCATGGTAACACAGCTTACCTCTCATGCCGGGAGGAGGCGGCCTCATGCCAGGGGGGGGCATTCCCATTGGAGCTCCTCGACCAGGGGGCATCCCCATTGGAGGGCCCATCGGAGGCCTCATGCCGGGGGCGGGCCCATCATACCTGGGGACAGGAGACAGGTGTTATTATGGGATGGTCACTTGTAAAAATGTTTGTTAATAATAATAATAATAATAATGTACATTTCCCCGCTACAGTGGAGGGGTTCTGAAGTGGTTTCTCTTCAGGTGAACCTGTGCTCAGTGAGTATTGATCACCTGGTGGCGGGGCTCCTCGGCCCATCGGGGGCGGGGCTCCTCGTCCAGGTGGATACTGAGTCGGGGCACCGGCGATACTGGCTCCAGCTGCTGCCGCGGCAACCGTCCCTCTGCCCTGGGGGGTCATCACCTGGAGACAAACAGGAAGTCATTACCTGAACACACACACAAGAGGGGTGACTACGAAGCCAGATTAGGGGTTATCCTATGTTGAGCCTAAAGAGTTTTCCGTACTAAGAAGGTGGCCATCTTTTAACCTGGCTAGATCACCATGGAGACATAAACTGCTCCGCACCGGGTTCAATCATAGTTTAGGCTTAAAAAAAGGAAATACCGCCACTCACAAACTAGTCCCTTTTACTTGCAGATGAATTCCGTAAAACCATAATGTCACCCTTTGGAATATGTAAATGTCTTCCAATATTTGTCTCTATTTCGCAGCAACAGGTTGGCTTGTGCCATGATTTTGTGTTCCTATCAGTTGGAAAATAGGCGGCGATAGATCGTTTCATGCGCTTCTCGAGTCAAATGACGCTCCCTGTTTTGTGAGGAGGAAAGAGTTCACAGACAGCTGATAGCCGGCTTCATGGAGCCTGTTATCTCTGATCCAGAGCTTAGGTCAGGGTCCAGTTTAAGAAACCCCGGCTCTGTTAAACTGGCTTCGAAGTAATACCTCCGGGCTCAGAGCTGTTATATCACATTTTAGTCTCCATGGTTACCTGCTGTGAAGGCCCGCCCACTCCTCTGACGGGTCCGGCGAGTCCAGCTGGAGCCTGAGGCATCGGAGCTCCAGCAGGAACACCTCGTCCCGCTGCACGACCCACACCTGGGCCTCCTGCCACGCCGGCCAATGGGACGCGAGCAATGCCCGTCTGTGAGGAGAGGAGAGAGGGAGTTTGTTAGAATAAACTATCTCATCGTTAAGAAGTTAGAAGACATACTTTATTAACCCCTCACGGGAAAACTTCTTTCTCCTCTTCGTAGTTTTTACACACACAGGGAGGATATACATACACACAGGATACACATCACATGCACACACAGGATACACATCACATGCACACACAGATACACATCACATGCACACACAGGATATACATCACATGCACACACAGGATATACATCACATGCACACAGGATACACATCACATGCACACAGGATACACATCACATGCACACAGGATACACATCACATGCACACACAGGATATACATCACATGCACACAGGATATACATCACATGCACACACAGGATACACATCACATGCACACAGGATACACATCACATGCACACAGGATACACATCACATGCACAACATGATAGACATCACATGCACACAGGATATCACATGCAGTATATAACGCCCACACAGGATACACATCACATGCACACAGGATATACACGCACACACAGGATACACATCACATGCACACAGGATATACACGCACACACAGGATACACATCACATGCACACAGGATATACACGCAACCCATGCAGCTCACTCACATCTTTAGGGGGTGGGCCCTCCACCGTCATGGACACCAGGTTCTCCCCGCGCAGCAGAACCAGACCCAGAACCCTCTTCTCCTCACGCTCCGGCTGCTTGGAGTTCTTAGGCCTTCACACAGAGACACACAGCATTAATATTCACATTATCTATATATTAGGGGTGCAACAACTAATCGACGACCAAATTAGTTGCCAACTAATTCAGCCGTCATCGGGTGTGTTTTACGCGCAGTTAAGCTCCAACGTAATCGGCCTTTCTATCGGTACTGGAGACTATATATATATATATATATATATATATATATATATATATATGTTAGTGTTGTCACGATAACAACATTTTGGTTTCGATACCAAGTCAAGAATTGCGATTCCGATTCTTTTCTTTAAAAAAGGGAAACAGTCTTAAATGTAATTGTGCTTTATTTCACACCAGAACCAGAACACAAACATGCTAAAATACTTCCAAATTTCGCTTCTGGCGTCTTTTTTGTCAACAAGCCGAGGCGCAGCGGCAGTTGCACTCCCACTTGCAGCCATGCCTCTCGTTTTCTCACATGCTCTGGCAGCTAGCGCGTGCACGAGAGAGGGAGGGACTGCAGGCACGGCTGCAGTGCAGGAGTGGAAGCAGAGCGCTGAACACACACGGCTCTTATTAAAACGCCGCTTTCTCACCGTCATTCTTAAAGTACCGATACTAATGAAACGGAGGAATCGTAACGTTTTAACGGCAGGGTATCGCGGTATGTGATGCCCCTGCGGGTTCATCATTAGAGAGGGTGTGGCTGTCCTGTCTGTGCATTGATTGCAGTACTCAGGGCACCTGGGTCTGGTGCCCTGCAGCTTGATAATCGATTAATTATCGGTTCTTTTGGAGAAAAAATAAGGTAAACTAACTAAACAGTGAACAAAACTAACATTGCTTTTTATTTAAATTAAATAAATAATATTTCACATCAAAAGAAACAACAATGTTTAACAAATGGTATTAAATAATCTGATGACAGAACTGTAAACAGAACAGCTGAAACTTTAACAAACTAAATAACTCAGTTACCTCTAATCATCAACCCGTGTTTGAATCATTGAGTTAACTCCGTGGTTGCTGCTTCAATCTGCTTCAATCGGTACTGGAGACTGTGTGTGTGTGTGTGTGTGTGTGTGTGTGTGTGTGTGTGTGTGTGTTTGTGTATATATATATACACACACATACATACATACATACATACATACATACATACATACATACATACACACACAGTCTCCAGTACCGATAAAAATATATACACACAGCGGTATATCGCAGTCTTAGTTTCGCGGCGGAGAGAAGCGCTCCGAGGTGTGGTTAAACTTTACCCGTCTCGATGTGGACAATGCTCGTTGCCAAAAGTGCAATAAGAGTTCAGCATGTAAGGGCGGGAACACGAGCAATTTGTCTAAACATTTAGCAAAAGTGCACCACATCCAGACGGAGGAATGCACCGGGTTCCACTGTCTTTCTAGAAGCTCTGTAGCCCCATCCACGAGTAACGTTTCCACGTCAGGTGTTCTGTATGCTAGCAGCAACACACAGAGTTAACTCAATGATTCAAACATGGGTTAATGATTAGAGGTACTGAGTTATTTAGTTTGTTAAAGTTTCAGCTGTTCTGTTCACAGTTCTGTCATCAGATTATTTAATACCATTTGTTAAAACACTGTTTCTTTTGATGTGAAATATTATTTATTTAATTTAAATAAAAAGCAATGTTAGTTTTGTTCACAATTTGTTTAGTTAGTTTAGCTTATTTTTTCTCCAAAAGAACCGTTAAGACTATCGTTAAAGGACCGGATCGATAAGCGGAATAAAAGCAGTAGTACAGTTAAATCCTTAACGATCCGAATAATCGATTAATCGTTTCATTAATCGATAGATTCATCGATTATCAAGTTAGTCGTTTGTTGCAGCCCTACTATATATAATAACAACTAAGCTATTTAAATGCTGATTTAGTGGAATCACATTCCTTTATTTGTTCTACAGGGACATGTTGCATTTCTACAACAGCAGAAGTGTGCATTAAGTTAAGAGAACACTGTAGATGTACCCTCTGCGGGGAAGTTCATATTCTGTTTACATGTATATAGACTTCTTGCACTACTTTGTATTTTATTATATATATATAATAATATATATTATATATATATATATATATATATATATAATATATATATATATATATATATATATGTTGCTTTGTTGGAAATGCTCAGGTCAGAAGAATCTCATTGCCATTTCTACTCTGTAGCTGCTGAGCATCTGACGATAACACCTTTAAAGGAGTTCTGAAACTAATAATAAGAAGCAGTGACTCCACTTGATCTCCCTGAACTGGTGAGTATACACACGTCTTCATAAATACTGATCCTCACTTGATCTCCCTGAACTGGTGAGTATACACACGTCTTCATTAATACTGATCCTCACTTGATCTCCCTGAACTGGTGAGTATACACACGTCTTCATTAATATTGATCCTCACTTGATCTCCCTGAACTGGTGAGTATACACACGTCTTCATTAATACTGATCCTCACTTGATCTCCTTGAACTGGTGAGTATACACATGTCTTCATTAATACTGATCCTCACTTGATCTCCCTGAACTGGTGAGTATACACATGTCTTCATTAATACTGATCCTCACTTGATCTCCCTGAACTGGTGAGTACACACACGTCTTCATTAATACTGATCCTCACTTGATCTCCTGAACTGGTGAGTATACACACGTCTTCATTAATACTGATCCTCACTTGATCTCCCTGAACTGGTGAGTACACACGTCTTCATTAATACTGATCCTCACTTGATATCCCTGAACTGGTGAGTATACACACGTCTTCATTAATACTGATCCTCACTTGATCTCCCTGAACTGGTGAGTATACACACGTCTTCATTAATACTGATCCTCACTTGATCTCCCTGAACTGGTGAGTACACACACGTCTTCATTAATACTGATCCTCACTTGATCTCCCTGAACTGGTGAGTATACACAGTCTTCATTAATACTGATCCTCACTTGATCTCCCTGAACTGGTGAGTATACACACGTCTTCATTAATACTGATCCTCACTTGATCTTCCTGAACTCGTCGCAGTCGCACAGGATCAGGTTCATGTGTTTGTCGAAGGCCTTGAATGTGCCGATGAAGATGCGGCCGTCCTGCAGGATGCACCTCATCCTGAAGTCGATGTGCTGCAGCATCTTGCTGCTCTTCCCCACCGTCTGAGGACCAATCAGAAACAGCCTCAGTGACATCATCATGTAACTCAAGTCATGAATAAAAAGCGTTATAGAAACCAGAGATAAAATATATTCGTCCCTTCTTCACGTAAGTATTATTCTTGGTACGTGTGGGTTTATCTGTCGCCACCTTTTTTCAGACTCTCTAAATAACCCTAGGCTGCAAAGAAGAGCGAAACATTTCATTTCTTAAAATAACAAACATTAAGTTCCAAAGGTTCACGTGGAGGAGCCAGCTACCTGCTATTAGAAAGTGCCCACAGATAACCCACAAGTACCTTGTTCTCAAGTCTTAGTACAGAAAGGAAGAGCCTGCCCTCTCCCCCCATGATGGACACTACCCTCTCAGGGAACTCACCTGTGTGACCTGCTGGAGGCGCTACAGGTGACTTTAAACAAAGACAAACAGACTCAAAGAAAGTCTCTTCCCCAGAGCGATCATTGCACTTTACCCCTTAGCTAATTATTTATCTATATATCATATTCCATTAACTTGTAAATAGACTCTTCTTGCACTATTTGTATTTACTTGCACATCTCAAAACATTCTCTTGCACTATTTTATCGGTTCTATGTCCTATATAATATTCATGTTGCTCTGTTGGAGGACTTCAGTTTTTCATTTGCATATCTACACTGTAGCTGCTGAGCACGTGATGCTAGAGACTTGAATCCTGCACTTTATTTTGTACACAAACATGAATGCTTTGTGTCTTTGTTGTTGTATATTTCTGATGTTTGATGCTACCTTAAGGAGTAGGTATAAGGACAATAACGCTTCCTAATCTACTTGTTTTTAAGTATATAATCTGAGTACTTCTCCCGCTTCTGACGCAGAGAGTAACTACTGTGTGAAGACACGTGATAAACTAAATAATGTTAGCTTAGCATCGCTAGCTTTAGCTCGTTGACCCGGTGTTCAATAACATCTTTCATTCATGGAACTTAACCCACGACACCGGGCAGCTAACGGCTAACAGACACTCGGCTTTGTACTACTGAATATCATTCCTGCACTTTATTTTGTTACACAGGTATGAATGCTGTGTGTTTTTGTTGTTGTATATTTCTGAATGTTTGGAGTAGCGCTTCTCTTTCCACTGTACATGTTTAAGGACAAT
>JAAKFY010000006.1:2469546-2484546 GCA_011823955.1 Dissostichus mawsoni | reverse complement strand
CTGCCTGCACCGAGTCTGTGCCAAGTGTCTGAAGAAGATGGTCGACATGGGTGAGTTCCCTTTAAGGGTCCTTCAGTGAGATGGCACTGTACTAATGAACCAATGAGATAGCAGCATTCTAATGAACCAATGAGATAGCAGCATTCTAATGAGCCAATGAGATAGCAGCATTCTAATGAAGCAATGAGATAGCAGCATTCTAATGGACCAATGAGATAGCAGCATTCTAATGAACCAATGAGATAGCAGCATTCTAATGAACCAATGAGATAACGTCTATGATTGTGATTGATCTTCAGGAGAGTCTTCGCCGTCCGTCATCAGCTGTCCGTTCTGCCGCCACGAGACCAACGTCCCGACGAGGAGGTGAGGCTTTACTAACGAGGAGGTGAGGCTTTACTAACGAGGAGGTGAGGCTTTGTTAACGAGGAGGTGAGGCTTTACTAACGAGGAGGGGAGGCTTTACTAACGAGGAGGTGAGGCTTTACTAACGAGGAGGTGAGGCTTTACTAACGAGGAGGTGAGGCTTTACTAACGAGGAGGTGAGGCTTTGTTAACGAGGAGGTGAGGCTTTACTAACGAGGAGGGGAGGCTTTACTAACGAGGAGGTGAGGCTTTACTAACGAGGAGGGGAGGCTTTACTAACGAGGAGGTGAGGCTTTACTAACGAGGAGGTGAGGCTTTACTAACGAGGAGGTGAGGCTTTGTTAACGAGGAGGTGAGGCTTTACTAACGGAGGTGAGGCTTTACTAACGAGGAGGTGAGGCTTTGTTAACGAGGAGGTGAGGCTTTACTAATGAGGAGGTGAGACTAGGGAACTCTATTAACGAGGAGGTGAGGCTTTACTAACGAGGAGGTGAGACTAGGGAACTCTATTAACGAGGAGGTGAGGCTTTACTAACGAGGAGGTGAGGCTTTACTAACGAGGAGGTGAAGCTGTCTTTCTGTTTCGTCTTCAGGTGTGGTTGATGGAGGACGACCGACACATCCTGGCTGTTCTGCGTGTCAGGACCGAGCCCTTCGAGGAGGAGGAGGGGAGGAGGAGGAGGAGGAGGAGGAGGAGGGGAGGAGAGGAGGAGGAGGAGGAGGAGGAGGAGGAGGAGGAGGAGGAGGAGGAGGAGGAGGAGGAGGAGGGCGTGAGGTGGTGCTCAATCCCAGCAGTCTGACCGGTAAAATCACATTGCTTGTTGGAGCCAAAATGCTACTTAGCCTGAGTTTATTATTTGTTTATGTCCCTTTTATTTGTATTTGTTGAGCACTTCCGGTAATCGTCACATGGGCGTGGTTTGTGTATATAAGTCACCTGTTACATGTCGGGCGCGGATGACAGAGGGTTAGCTTGCGCTGACATTTTTTCTGTTGACCGTTTTGGTCCTTCTTAGGCCCCGTCCACACGGAGACGATTTCAGTTGTATCCGCTAAAGTTCTTATCTTATAGACGGTTCGTCCACACGAAGCCGAAACGGAGCCGCGGCTTCGGAGCCCGAAACCGATAAACGTTTAAATCGGCTCCCAAAGTGGGTTAGTCTGGAGACGACACGCTTGCAGCTCCGTGTGTACGCCCTATACGATCTTTTCCTGAATCGATGACGCCATAGCCCACCTCTCCTGCTCACCCCCGCGTCATTGCTGATGCGTTTCGCCAACAACAACAACAATGGCGGATCACAGGGTTGCGTTCGTGCTCCAGACGCTACTGACCAGGATACAGATTTGAGTGCAAAATCTACAGCTGTTTGTTTATGCCTTATGCCCATGCTCGGGAGGTCTTATTCGCTGCTTTTGGTGTATTTGTGGCGGAAGTACAGCGCCACTTACAGGCCCGGCATATGTACTACAGCGTCTCCAGCGGGTCGAGCGGTTTCGTTGGACGGACACATTTCTTGAGCCGATTCCGTGTGGACGGAAGACTTTTTTGAAATCGACTTCGGTTGGATTTTCTCATTGAAAACGCGTCGCAGCATAAAGCTTAGCCTCTCGGCGACTCAAACTTAAATGGGAATTGAGCCGCCACATTGCTAGATGTCCATGTTTAGGTTCCTGAGCGCCTGACAGTAACATCTTCTGTCCCTCTCTCCCCCAGCAGGAGGCGCTGTGTCTCCCTGCTCCTCAGACTGTCTGGTGATCACCATCATGGAGCTCCCTGCAGACTCCCCGTCCTCTGAGTCCCTGAGCATGGTGGATGTGGTGGGGGTCTACCGCCCCCCCAGCCTGGAGTCCCTGCCCTGCAGTCTGCCGGCTCACAAGTGTCGCGCCTGGACGTCTCGCAGTTTCCCGCGCTGCCTGCTGGGGGCGCTGTGTCTGGTGAGGAGGCTCTACTGACAGCTGCAGGGTTAATGTGTCATTGCCTCTGAGGATCTACTACAGGAAGTAACCGTGTCCTTGATGCAGGTTTTTCTTCGGCTCACTGTTTGCAGGTGTACTTCAGGGGATCTACTGCAGGATGTAACCCTGTCCTTGTTTGCAGGTGTACTTCAGGGGATCTACTGCAGGATTTAAACATGTCCTTGTTTGCAGGTGTACTTCAGGGGATCTACTGCAGGATTTAAACTTGTCCTTGTTTGCAGTGTACTTCAGGGGATCTACTGCAGGATTTAAACTTGTCCTTGTTTGCAGGTGTACTTCAGGGGATCTACTGCAGGATTTAAACATGTCCTTGTTTGCAGGTGTACTTCAGGGGATCTACTACAGGATGTAAACATGTCTTGTTTCCAGGTCTCCTTCGGGGATCTACTACAGGATGTAAACATGTCCTTGTTTGCAGGTCTCCTTCAAGGGATCTACTACAGGACGTAAACATGTCCTTGTTTGCAGGTCTCCTTCAAGGGATCTACTACAGGACGTAAACATGTCCTTGTTTGCAGGTCTCCTTCAGGGATCTACTACAGGACGTAAACATGTCCTTGTTTGCAGGTCTCCTTCAAGGGATCTACTACAGGACGTAAACATGTCCTTGTTTGCAGGTCTCCTTCAAGGGATCTACTACAGGACGTAAACATGTCCTTGTTTGCAGGTCTCCTTCAAGGGATATACTGCAGGATGTAAACATGTCCTTGTTTGCAGGTGTACTTCAGGGGATCTACTACAGGATGTAAACATGTCCTTGTTTGCAGGTGTACTTCAGGGATCTACTGCAGGATGTAAACGTGTCCTTGTTTGCAGGTCCTTCAGGGATCTACTACAGGATGTAAACATGTCCTTGTTTGCAGGTGTACTTCAGGGGATCTACTGCAGGATGTAAACGTGTCCTTGTTTGCAGGTCTCCTTCAGGGATCTACTACAGGATGTAAACATGTCCTTGTTTGCAGGTGTACTTCAGGGGATCTACTACAGGAGTAACCATGTCCTTGTTTGCAGGTCTCCTTCAGGGGATCTACTGCAGGATGTAAACATGTCCTTGTTTGCAGGTGTACTTCAGGGGATCTACTGCAGGATGTAAACCGTGTCCTTGTTTGCAGGTCTCCTTGGGGATCTACTGCAGGATGTAACATGTCCTTGTTTGCAGGTGTACTTCAGGGGATCTACTGCAGGATGTAACCGTGTCCTTGTTTGCAGGTCTCCTTCAGGGGATCTACTGCAGGAGTAACCATGTCCTTGTTTGCAGGTGTACTTCAGGGGATCTACTGCAGGATGTAACCGTGTCCTTGTTTGCAGGTGTACTTCAGGGGATCTACTGCAGGAAGTAACCGTCTCCTTGTTTGCAGGTGTACTTCAGGGGATCTACTGCAGGAAGTAACCGTCTCCTTGTTTGCAGGTGTACTTCAGGGGATCTACTGCAGGATGTAAACGTGTCCTTGTTTGCAGGTGTAGTTCAGGGGATCTACTGCAGGATGTAAATGTGTCCTTGTTTGCAGGTGTACTTCAGCTCTCTGCCTCTGGGGATCTACTACAGGATGTAACCCTGTCCTTCTTTGCAGGTGTACTTCAGGGGATCTACTGCAGGATGTAAATGTGTCCTTGTTTGCAGGTGTAGTTCAGGGGATCTACTGCAGGATGTAAATGTGTCCTTGTTTGCAGGTGTACTTCAGGGGATCTACTGCAGGATGTAAACATGTCCTTGTTTGCAGGTGTACTTCAGGGGATCTACTGCAGGATGTAAATGTCCTTGTTTGCAGGTGTACTTCAGGGGATCTACTGCAGGATGTAAACGTGTCCTTGTTTGCAGGTGTACTTCAGGGGATCTACTGCAGGATGTAAACGTGTCCTTGTTTGCAGGTGTACTTCAGGGGATCTACTGCAGGATGTAAACGTGTCCTTGTTTGCAGGTGTACTTCAGCTCGCTGCCTCTGGGGATCTACCTGCTGATGATCGGGCGGCTGTGGCTCGGCGTGGTGCTCGTCAGTCTGGTTCCCTCCACGCTGCTGCTGCTCGTGCTCTACGGCTTCTGTCAGTGTTTGTGCCATGAGCTGATGGAGGCGCTGGCAACACGACGACACACATAACAAACACATCGCCAAGACAACAACACAGCTGCCATGGCAACAACGTACAACAACAAAAACCGAAAACAACGAACCACACACTGTTTATAACCGGCTGACCTGACGTAACACTTCGGTTTGTGGACTAAGGTTTTGAAGCCTTGAGTTAGCGCTTTCACTGTGGCCATCTTGATTTTTTGTCGTCAGCGTCTTGTTTATTGGAATCAGCATTAAAATGTAAATGCTAACATTGATGAAGTGAGAACCGAACTGTGAAAGGGTTAAAGTTGTGAGATGAAAACATGAACAACACTGTAGTAATCACAGGTAGCCCCGCCCTGAAGCATACGCTGCTTTATCGCCTATTCTACTCTAAACGGGACCATAACTCACTAAATAAACATCATGCTGTGTTGAAGAAGACTGAAGTAGATACTAAAACATTCACTCATCAGAAAAATGACCTACAATTGACATAGACTTCTATACAATAAAGAGAGAAGTAGGAACATTTTCTAATAGCCTTCTCTACAATCTGAGGTAATAAAGAGAGAGAGAGAAGTAGGAACATTTCCTCATAGACTTCTATACAATCTGAGGTAATAAAGAGGGAGAGAAGGAGGAACATTTCTCATAGACTTCTATACAATCTGAGGTAATAAAGAGAGAGAGAGAAGTAGGAACATTTCCTCATAGACTTCTATACAATCTGAGGTAATAAAGAGAGAGAGAAGGAGGAACATTTCCTCATAGACTTCTATACAATCTGAGGTAATAAAGAGAGAGAGAGAAGTAGGAACATTTCCTCATAGACTTCTATACAATCTGAGGTAATAAAGAGGAGAGAAGGAGGAACATTTCCTCATAGACTTCTATACAATCTGAGGTAATAAAGAGAGAGAGAAGTAGGAACATTTCCTCATAGACTTCTCTACAATCTGAGGTAATAAAGAGAGAGAGAAGAGGAACATTTCCTCATAGACTTCTCTACAATCTGAGGTAATAAAGAGAGAGAGAAGTAGGAACATTTCCTCATAGACTTCTATACAATCTGAGGTAATAAAGAGAGAGAGAAGTAGGAACATTTCCTCATAGACTTCTCTACAATCTGAGGTAATAAAGAGAGAGAGAAGTAGGAACATTTCCTCATAGACTTCTATACAATCTGAGGTAATAAAGAGAGAAGTAGGAACATTTCCTCATAGACTTCTATACAATCTGAGGTAATAAAGAGAGAGAGAAGTAGGAACATTTCCTCATTGACTTCTCTACAATCTGAGGTAATAAAGAGAGAGAGAAGTAGGAACATTTCCTCATAGACTTCTCTACAATCTGAGGTAATAAAGAGAGAGAAGTAGGAACATTTCCTCATAGACTTCTCTACAATCTGAGGTAATAAGAGAGAGAAGTATGAACATTTCCTCATAGACTTCTATACAATCTGAGGTAATAAGAAGAGAGAGAAGTAGGAACATTTCCTCATAGACTTCTATACAATCTGAGGTAATAAAGAGAGAGAGAAGTAGGAACATTTCCTCATAGACTTCTATACAATCTGAGGGGCGACATTAGAGATCTAGCAGCTCTAAGGCTTTTTGCTGGCTGACATCACACACACTCACCTGCCTCCAAACACCATTAACCCCGCCCCCTGTGAGGCTACAGCCAATCAGAGCAAGACCAGGTGATGACATCGTCACAGAGAAGGAGCGGAGTCTCTCTCTTTTCTCTGTATTGCCACTGCTGAACAGTCAGCTGATGTCATAGGTGTGTTGTGAGCCAATCAGAGAGGACATCTGTGAGCGAAACAGAGATGACATCTGTGAGCCAATGGGAGAGGGGAACTGTGGGCCAATCAGAGAGGAGAACTGTGGGCCGATCAGATAGGAGAGCTGTCAGCCAATCAGAGAGGAGAACTGTGACCCGAGATCAGAGAGGACATCGTCGAGCCAATCAGAGAGGAGAACTTTGGGACAATCATTTAGGAGAGCTGTAAGCCAATCAGACAGGAGAACTGTAAGCCAATCAGAAAGGATAACTGTGAGCCAATCAGAGAGAGAACTGTGAGCCAATCAGAGAGGACATATTTGGTTGTTAAAGCTGTTTAATATATGAATCTCTGACATTTATTAAATCCTCTTTTTTTCTCCAGTCGGGGCTTTGAGTTACGGTTCAGCTGAGTAATGGAAATACTACAACTTCATTGGGCATGACTCTCAAACAGAACCAGTTCACACCTGCGCCTATGCTAAGCTAACAGTTTCCCCTGCTTGCAGCCTTTGTGCTAAGCTAACAGCCCCTGCTTGCAGCCTTTGTGCTAAGCTAACAGTTTCCCCATGCTTGCAGCCTTTGTGCTAAGCTAACAGTTTCCCCTGCTTGCAGCCTTTGTGCTAAGCTAACAGTTTCCCCTGCTTGCAGCCTTTGTGCTAAGCTAACAGTTTCCCCATGCTTGCAGCCTTTGTGCTAAGCTAACAGTTTCCCCCTGCTTGCAGCCTTTGTGTTAAGCTAACAGTTTCCCCCTGCTTGCAGCCTTTGTGCTAAGCTAACAGTTTCCCCCTGCTTGCAGCCTTTGTGCTAAGCTAACAGTTTCCCCCTGCTTGCAGCCTTTCTGCTAAGCTAACGGTTTCCCCCTGATTGCAGCCTTTGTGCTAAGCTAACAGTTTCCCCCTGCTTGCAGCCTTTGTGCTAAGCTAACAGTTTCCCCTGCTTGCAGCCTTTGTGCTAAGCTAACAGTGTCCCCTGCTTGCAGCCTTTGTGCTAAGCTAACAGTTTCCCCCTGCTTGCAGCCTTTGTGCTAAGCTAACAGTTTCCCCCTGCTTGCAGCCTTTGTGCTAAGCTAACAGTTTCCCCCTGCTTGCAGCCTTTGCTAAGCTAACGGTTTCCCCCTGATTGCAGCCTTGTGCTAAGCTAAACAGTTTCCCCCTGCTTGCAGCCTTTGTGCTAAGCTAACAGTTTCCCCCTGCTTGCAGCCTTTGTGCTAAGCTAACAGTGTCCCCCTGCTTGCAGCCTTTGTGCTAAGCTAAACAGTGGGAAATAAACGGAAAATATATTTATCAATGTTATTTACACTTCTATAATACCTGAGCAGCAACTGTTACACATTATCCTCATTACATACTGTATGTCTGAGTATATATAGAGAATTACTCAGCATTTCCAAAGGCCAGCACAACCCTGATCAACAACCCCATACTTTACACTTGGATTAGGACTACTGTTTGTGTTTTTGGTTTCCTTTGTGCTGATTCTGTTCAGATTTTATGTAAAGCGTCTTTGAGCATTAGGAAAAGCGCTATAAAAAATGTATTATTATTATTAGTGCATGCGCTCGATGGTCACTTTGGATACGGCAGCATCTCGTTAGCCTTGTGTCTCGTTAGCCTTGTGCCCGATAGCCTTGTGTCTCGATAGCCTTGTGTCTCGTTAGCCTTGTGTCTCGATAGCCTTGTGTCTTGTGTCTCGTTAGCCTTGTGTCTCGATAGCCTTGTGTCTCGTTAGCCTTGTGTCTCAATAGCCTTGTGTCTCGTTAGCCTTGTGTCTCGTTAGCCTTGTGTCTCGATAGCCTTGTGTCTTGTGTCTCGTTAGCCTTGTGTCTCGATAGCCTTGTGTCTCGTTAGCCTTGTGTCTCAATAGCCTTGTGTCTCGTTAGCCTTGTGTCTCGATAGCCTTGTGTCTCGATAGCCTTGTGTCTTGTGTCTCGATAGCCTTGTGTCTCGATAGCCTTGTGTCTCGTTAGCCTTGTGTCTCGATAGCCTTGTGTCTCGATAGCCTTGTGTCTCGTTAGCCTTGTGTCTCGATAGCCGTGTGTCTCGATAGTCTTGTGTCTCGATAGCCTTGTGTCTCGTTAGCCTTGTGTCTTGTGTCTCGATAGCCTTGTGTCTTGTGTCTCGTTAGCCTTGTGTCTCGTTAGCCTTGTGTCTCGATAGCCGTGTGTCTCGATAGCCTTGTGTCTCGATAGCCTTGTGTCTCGTTAGCCTTGTGTCTTGTGTCTCGATAGCCTTGTGTCTTGTGTCTCGTTAGCCTTGTGTCTCGTTAGCCTTGTGTCTCGATAGCCGTGTGTCTCGATAGCCTTGTGTCTCGATAGCCTTGTGTCTCGTTAGCCTTGTGTCTGTGTCTCGATAGCCGTGTGTCTTGTGTCTCGATAGCCTTGTGTCTTGTGTCTCGATAGCCTTGTGTCTTGTGTCTCGATAGCCTTGTGTCTTGTGTCTCGTTAGCCTTGTGTCTTGTGTCTCGTTAGCCTTGTGTCTTGTGTCTCGATAGCCTTGTGTCTCGATAGCCTTGTGTCTCGATAGCCTTGTGTCTCGTTAGCCTTGTGTCTCGATAGCCTTGTGTCTCGATAGCCTTGTGTCTTGTGTCTCGATAGCCTTGTGTCTCGATAGCCTTGTGTCTCGATAGCCGTGTGTCTTGTGTCTCGATAGCCTTGTGTCTTGTGTCTCGATAGCCTTGTGTCTTGTGTCTCGATAGCCTTGTGTCTTGTGTCTCGTTAGCCTTGTGTCTTGTGTCTCGTTAGCCTTGTGTCTTGTGTCTCGATAGCCTTGTGTCTCGATAGCCTTGTGTCTCGATAGCCTTGTGTCTCGTTAGCCTTGTGTCTCGATAGCCTTGTGTCTCGTTAGCCTTGTGTCTCGATAGCCTTGTGTCTTGTGTCTCGATAGCCTTGTGTCTCGATAGCCTTGTGTCTCGATAGCCTTGTGTCTCGATAGCCTTGTGTCTTGTGTCTCGTTAGCCTTGTGTCTTGTGTCTCGATAGCCTTGTGTCTCGATAGCCTTGTGTCTCGTTAGCCTTGTGTCTCGATAGCCTTGTGTCTCGATTGCCTTGTGTCTTGTGTCTCGATAGCCTTGTGTCTCGTTAGCCTTGTGTCTCGATAGCCTTGTGTCTCGATAGCCGTGTGTCTTGTGTCTCGTTAGCCTTGTGTCTTGTGTCTCGATAGCCTTGTGTCTCGATAGCCTTGTGTCTCGATAGCCTTGTGTCTCGATAGCCTTGTGTCTTGTGTCTCGTTAGCCTTGTGTCTCGATAGCCTTGTGTCTCGATAGCCTTGTGTCTTGTGTCTCGATAGCCTTGTGTCTCGATAGCCTTGTGTCTCGATAGCCTTGTGCCTTGTGTCTCGTTAGCCTTGTGTCTTGTGTCTCGATAGCCTTGTGTCTCGATAGCCTTGTGTCTCGATAGCCTTGTGTTGTGTCTCGATAGCCTTGTGTCTCGATAGCCTTGTGTCTCATTAGCCTTGTGTCTTGTGTCTCGATAGCCTTGTGTCTCGATAGCCTTGTGTCTCGTTAGCCTTGTGTCTCATTAGCCTTGTGCTTGTGTCTCGATAGCCTTGTGTCTCGATAGCCTTGTGTCTCGATAGCCTTGTGTCTCATTAGCCTTGTGTCTTGTGTCTCGATAGCCTTGTGTCTCGATAGCCTTGTGTCTCGATAGCCTTGTGTCTCGTGTCTCGTTAGCCTTGTGTCTTGTTTCTCGTTAGCCTTGTGTCTCGATAGCCTTGTGTCTTGTGTCTCGTTAGCCTTGTGTCTCATGTCTCGTTAGCCTTGTGTCTCGATAGCCTTGTGTCTCGATAGCCTTGTGTCTTGTTTCTCGATAGCCTTGTGTCTCGATAGCCTTGTGTCTCGTGTCTCGTTAGCCTTGTGTCTTGTGTCTCGTTAGCCTTGTGTCTCGTTAGCCTTGTGTCTTGTGTCTCGATAGCCTTGTGTCTCGTTCTTGTGTCTCGATAGCCTTGTGTCTCGATTGCCTTGTTTCTCGTTAGCCTTGTGTCTCGATAGCCTTGTGTCTTGTGTCTCGATAGCCTTGTGTCTCGTGTCTCGTTAGCCTTGTGTCTTGTTTCTCGTTAGCCTTGTGTCTCGATAGCCTTGTGTCTTGTGTCTCGTTAGCCTTGTGTCTCATGTCTCGTTAGCCTTGTGTCTCGATAGCCTTGTGTCTCATGTCTCGTTAGCCTTGTGTCTCATGTCTCGTTAGCCTTGTGTCTCGATAGCCTTGTGTCTCATGTCTCGATTGCCTTGTTTCTCGTTAGCCTTGTGTCTCATGTCTCGTTAGCCTTGTGTCTCATGTCTCGATAGCCTTGTGTCTTGTGTCTCGTTAGCCTTGTGTCTCATGTCTCGATAGCCTTGTGTCTTGTGTCTCGTTAGCCTTGTGTCTCATGTCCTCGTTAGCCTTGTGTCTTGTGTCTCGTTAGCCTTGTGTCTCATGTCTCGTTAGCCTTGTGTCTCGATAGCCTTGTGTCTCATGTCTCGATAGCCTTGTGTCTTGTGTCTCGTTAGCCTTGTGTCTCATGTCTCGTTAGCCTTGTGTCTTGTGTCTCGTTAGCCTTGTGTCTCATGTCTCGTTAGCCTTGTGTCTCGATAGCCTTGTGTCTCATGTCTCGATTGCCTTGTTTCTCGTTAGCCTTGTGTCTCATGTCTCGATAGCCTTGTGTCTTGTGTCTCGTTAGCCTTGTGTCTCATGTCTCGTTAGCCTTGTGCTTGTGTCTCGATAGCCTTGTGTCTCATGTCTCGATAGCCTTGTGTCTCATGTCTCGATAGCCTTGTGTCTTGTGTCTCGTTAGCCTTGTGTCTCATGTCTCGTTAGCCTTGTGTCTTGTGTCTCGTTAGCCTTGTGTCTCATGTCTCGTTAGCCTTGTGTCTCGATAGCCTTGTGTCTCATGTCTCGATAGCCTTGTGTCTTGTGTCTCGTTAGCCTTGTGTCTCATGTCTCGTTAGCCTTGTGTCTTGTGTCTCGTTAGCCTTGTGTCTCATGTCTCGTTAGCCTTGTGTCTCGATAGCCTTGTGTCTCATGTCTCGATTGCCTTGTTTCTCGTTAGCCTTGTGTCTCATGTCTCGTTAGCCTTGTGTCTCGATAGCCTTGTGTCTCATGTCTCGATAGCCTTGTTCATGTCTCGATAGCCTTGTGTCTCGTTCTTGTGTCTCGATAGCCTTGTGTCTCGTTCTTGTGTCTCGATTGCCTTGTTTCTCGTTAGCCTTGTGTCTCGATAGCCTTGTGTCTCGATAGCTTGTGTCTCGTTAGCCTTGTGTCTCGATAGCCTTGTGTCTTGGTCTCGATAGCCTTGTGTCTTGTGTCTCGTTAGCCTTGTGTCTCGATAGCCTTGTGTCTTGTGTCTCGATAGCCTTGTGTCTCGATAGCCTTGTGTCTCGATAGCCTTGTGTCTCGTTAGCCTGTGTCTCGATAGCCTTGTGTCTCGATAGCCTTGTGTCTCGATAGCCTTGTGTCTCGATAGCCTTGTGTCTTGTGTCTCGATAGCCTTGTGTCTTGTGTCTCGATAGCCTTGTGTCTCGTTAGCCTTGTGTCTCGATAGCCTTGTGTCTCGATAGCCTTGTGTCTTGTGTCTCGATAGCCTTGTGTCTTGTGTCTCGATAGCCTTGTGTCTCGATAGCCTTGTGTCTCGATAGCCTTGTGTCCCGATAGCCTTGTGTCTCGATAGCCTTGTGTCCCGATAGCCTTGTGTCTTGTGTCTCGATAGCCTTGTGTCTTGTGTCTCGATTGCCTTGTTTCTCGTTAGCCTTGTGTCTCATGTCTCGATAGCCTTGTGTCTTGTGTCTCGTTAGCCTTGTGTCTCATGTCTCGTTAGCCTTGTGTCTCGATAGCCTTGTGTCTCATGTCTCGATAGCCTTGTGTCTTGTGTCTCGTTAGCCTTGTGTCTCATGTCTCGTTAGCCTTGTGTCTCGATAGCCTTGTGTCTCATGTCTCGATTGCCTTGTTTCTCGTTAGCCTTGTGTCTCATGTCTCGTTAGCCTTGTGTCTCGATAGCCTTGTGTCTCATGTCTCGATAGCCTTGTGTCTCATGTCTCGATAGCCTTGTGTCTGTTCTTGTGTCTCGATAGCCTTGTGTCTCGTTCTTGTGTCTCGATTGCCTTGTTCTCGTTAGCCTTGTGTCTCGATAGCCTTGTGTCTCGATAGCCTTGTGTCTCGATAGCCTTGTGGTCTCGATAGCCTTGTGTCTCGATAGCCTTGTGCTCGATTGCCTTGTTTCTCGTTAGCCTTGTGTCTCGATAGCCTTGTGTCTCGATAGCCTTGTGTCTCGATAGCCTTGTGTCTCATGTCTCGATTGCCTTGTTTCTCGTTAGCCTTGTGTCTCATGTCTCGATAGCCTTGTGTCTCTGTGTCTCGTTAGCCTTGTGTCTCATGTCTCGTTAGTGTGTCTTGTGTCTCGATAGCCTTGTGTCTCATGTCTCGATAGCCTTGTGTCTCATGTCTCGATAGCCTTGTGTCTTGTGTCTCGTTAGCCTTGTGTCTCATGTCTCGTTAGCCTTGTGTCTTGTGTCTCGTTAGCCTTGTGTCTCATGTCTCGTTAGCCTTGTGTCTCGATAGCCTTGTGTCTCATGTCTCGATAGCCTTGTGTCTTGTGTCTCGTTTAGCCTTGTGTCTCATGTCTCGTTAGCCTTGTGTCTTGTGTCTCGTTAGCCTTGTGTCTCATGTCTCGTTAGCCTTGTGTCTCGATAGCCTTGTGTCTCATGTCTCGATTGCCTTGTTTCTCGTTAGCCTTGTGTCTCATGTCTCGTTAGCCTTGTGTCCGATAGCCTTGTGTCTCATGTCTCGATAGCCTTGTGTCTCATGTCTCGATAGCCTTGTGTCTCGTTCTTGTGTCTCGATAGCCTTGTGTCTCGTTCTTGTGTCTCGATTGCCTTGTTTCTCGTTAGCCTTGTGTCTCGATAGCCTTGTGTCTCGATAGCCTTGTGTCTCGTTAGCCTTGTGTCTCGATAGCTTGTGTCTTGTGTCTCGATAGCCTTGTGTCTTGTGTCTCGTTAGCCTTGTGTCTCGATAGCCTTGTGTCTTGTGTCTCGATAGCCTTGTGTCTCGATAGCCTTGTGTCTCGATAGCCTTGTGTCTCGTTAGCCTTGTGTCTCGATAGCCTTGTGTCTCGATAGCCTTGTGTCTCGATAGCCTTGTGTCTCGATAGCCTTGTGTCTCGATAGCCTTGTGTCTCGATAGCCTTGTGTCTTGTGTCTCGATAGCCTTGTGTCTTGTGTCTCGATAGCCTTGTGTTCGTTAGCTTGTGTCTCGATAGCCTTGTGTCTCGATAGCCTTGTGTCTTGTGTCTCGATAGCCTTGTGTCTTGTGTCTCGATAGCCTTGTGTCTCGATAGCTTGTGTCCGATAGCCTTGTGTCTCGATAGCCTGTGTCTCGATAGCCTTGTGTTCGATAGCCTTGTGTCCCGATAGCCTTGTGTCTCGATAGCCTTGTGTCTCGATAGCCTTGTGTCTCGATAGCCTTGTGTCTCGATAGCCCTTGTGTCTCGATAGCCTTGTGTCTCGATAGCTTGTGTCCCGATAGCCTTGTGTCCCGATAGCCTTGTGTCTCGATAGTGTGTCTCGATAGCCTTGTGTCTCGTTAGCCTTGTGTCTCGATAGCCTTGTGTCTCGATAGCCTTGTGTCTCGTAGCCTTGTGTCTCGATAGCCTTGTGTCGTTAGCCTTGTGTCGATAGCCTTGTGTCTCGATAGCCTTGTGTCTCGTTAGCCTGTGTCTCGATAGCCTTGTGTCTCGATAGCCGTGTGTCTCGATAGCCTTGTGTCTCGATAGCCTTGTGTCTCGATAGCCGTGTGTCTCGATAGCCTTGTGTCTCGATAGCCTTGTGTCTCGATAGCCTTGTGTCTCGATAGCCGTGTGTCTCGATAGCCTTGTGTCTCGATAGCCTTGTGTCTCGTTAGCCGTGTGTCTCGATAGCCTTGTGTCTCGATAGCCTTGTGTCTCGTTAGCCTTGTGTCTCGATAGCCTTGTGTCTCGTTAGCCTTGTGTCTCGATAGCCTTGTGTCTCGATAGCCTTGTGTCTCGATAGCCTTGTGTCTCGATAGCCTTGTGTCTCGATAGCCGTGTTTTGTGTCTCGATAGCCTTGTGTATCTGTTAGCCTTGTGTCTTGTGTCTCGATAGCCTTGTGTCTTGTGTCTCGATAGCCTGTGTCTCGATAGCCGTGTGTCTTGTGTCTCGATAGCCTTGTGTCTCGTTAGCCTTGTTGTCTTGTGTCTCGATAGCCTTGTGTCTCGTGTCTCGATAGCCTTGTGTCGTGTCTCGATAGCCTTGTGTCTGATAGCCGTGTGTCTTGTGTCTCGATAGCCTTGTGTCTCGTTAGCCTTGTGTCTTGTGTCTCGATAGCCTTGTTCTTGTGTCTCGATAGCCTTGTGTCTTGTCTCGATAGCCTTGTGTCTCGATAGCCTTGTGTCTCGTTAGCCTTGTGTCTTGTGTCTGATAGCCGTGTGTCTTGTGTCTCGATAGCCTTGTGTCTTGTGTCTCGATAGCCTTGTGTCTCGATAGCCTTGTGTCTCGTAGCCTTGTGTCTCGATAGCCTTGTGTCTTGTGTCTCGTTAGCCTTGTGTCTCGATAGCTTGTGTCTCGATAGCCTTGTGTCTTGTGTCTCGTTAGCCTTGTGTCTTGTGTCTCGATAGCCTTGTGTCTCGATAGCCTTGTGTCTCGATAGCCTTGTGTCTTGTGTTCGTTAGCCTTGTGTCTTGTGTCTCGTTAGCCTTGTGTCTCGATAGCCTTTGTGTCTCGTTAGCCTTGTGTCTCGATAGCCTTGTGTCTTGTGTCTCGTTAGCCTTGTGTCTCGATAGCCTTGTGTCTCGATAGCCTTGTGTCTTGGTCTCGATAGCCTTGTGTCTCGA
>JAAKFY010000006.1:2436501-2468546 GCA_011823955.1 Dissostichus mawsoni | reverse complement strand
TGTCTCGTGTCTCGTTAGCCTCGTGTCTCGTTAGCCTTGTGTCTCGATACCTTGTCTCGATAGCCTTTGTTCTCGTGTCTCGTTAGCCTTGTGTCCGTTAGCCTTGTGTCTCGATAGCCTTGTGTCTCGATAGCCTTGTGTCTCGTGTCTCGTTAGCCTTGTGTCTCGATAGCCTTGTGTCTCTGTCTCGTTAGCCTTGTGTCTCGATAGCCTTGTGTCTCGTGTCTCGATAGCCTGTGTCTCTGTCTCGATAGCCTTGTGTCTTGTGTCTCGATAGCCTTGTGTTCGTGTCTCGATAGCCTGTGTCTTGTGTCTCGTTAGCCTTGTGTCTCGTTAGCCTTGTGTCTCGATAGCCTTGTGTCTCGATAGCCTTGTGTCTCGTGTCTCGTTAGCCGTGTCTCGATAGCCTTGTGTCTCGTGTCTCGATAGCCTTGTGTCTCGTGTCTCGATAGCCTTGTGTCTCGTGTCTCGATAGCCTTGTGTCTCGTGTCTCGATAGCCTTGTGTCTCGTGTCTCGATAGCCTTGTTTCTCGTGTCTCGTTAGCCTTGTGTCTTGTTTCTCGTTAGCCTTGTGTCTCGTTTCTCGTTAGCCTTGTGTCTCGTGTCTCGTTAGCCTTGTGTCTCGATAGCCTTGTGTCTCGTGTCTCGTTAGCCTTGTGTCTTGTTTCTCGTTAGCCTTGTGTCTCGATAGCCTTGTGTCTCATGTCTCGTTAGCCTTGTGTCTCGATAGCCTTGTGTCTCGATAGCCTTGTGTCTCATGTCTCGTTAGCCTTGTGTCTCGATAGCCTTGTGTCTCGATAGCCTTGTGTCTTGTTTCTCGATAGCCTTGTGTCTCGTTAGCCTTGTGTCTCATGTCTCGTTAGCCTTGTGTCTCGATAGCCTTGTGTCTCGATAGCCTTGTGTCTTGTTTCTCGTTAGCCTTGTGTCTCGTTAGCCTTGTGTCTCATGTCTCGTTAGCCTTGTGTCTCGATGCCTTGTGTCTCGATAGCCTTGTGTCTTGTTTCTCGATAGCCTTGTGTCTCGTGTCTCGTTAGCCTTGTGTCTTGTGTCTCGTTAGCCTTGTGTCTCGTTAGCCTTGTGTCTTGTGTCTCGATAGCCTTGTGTCTCGTTCTTGTGTCTCGATAGCCTGTGTCTCGATTGCCTTGTTTCTCGTTAGCCTTGTGTCTCGATAGCCTTGTGCTTGTGTCTCGTTAGCCTGTGTCTCGATAGCCTTGTGTCTTGTGTCTCGATAGCCTTGTGTGTCGTGTCTCGTTAGCCTTGTGTCTCGATAGCCTTGTGTCTCGATAGCCTTGTGTCTTGTTTCTCGTTAGCCTTGTGTCTCGATAGCCTTGTGTCTTGTGTCTGTTAGCCTTGTGTCTCATGTCTCGTTAGCCTTGTGTCTCGATAGCCTTGTGTCTCATGTCTCGTTAGCCTTGTGTCTCGATAGCCTTGTGTCTCATGTCTCGATTGCCTTGTTTCTCGTTAGCCTTGTGTCTCATGTCTCGTTAGCCTTGTGTCTCATGTCTCGATAGCCTTGTGTCTTGTGTCTCGTTAGCCTTGTGTCTCATGTCTCGATAGCCTTGTGTCTTGTGTCTCGTTAGCCTTGTGTCTCATGTCTCGTTAGCCTTGTGTCTTGTGTCTCGTTAGTTGTGTCTCATGTCTCGTTAGCCTTGTGTCTCGATAGCCTTGTGTCTCATGTCTCGATAGCCTTGTGTCTTGTGTCTCGTTAGCCTTGTGTCTCATGTCTCGTTAGCCTTGTGTCTTGTGTCTCGTTAGCCTTGTGTCTCATGTCTCGTTAGCCTTGTGTCTCGATAGCCTTGTGTCTCATGTCTCGATTGCCTTGTTTCTCGTTAGCCTTGTGTCTCATGTCTCGATAGCCTTGTGTCTTGTGTCTCGTTAGCCTTGTGTCTCATGTCTCGTTAGCCTTGTGTCTTGTGTCTCGATAGCCTTGTGTCTCATGTCTCGATAGCCTTGTGTCTCATGTCTCGATAGCCTTGTGTCTTGTGTCTCGTTAGCCTTGTGTCTCATGTCTCGTTAGCCTTGTGTCTTGTGTCTCGTTAGCCTTGTGTCTCATGTCTCGTTAGCCTTGTGTCTCGATAGCCTTGTGTCTCATGTCTCGATAGCCTTGTGTCTTGTGTCTCGTTAGCCTTGTGTCTCATGTCTCGTTAGCCTTGTGTCTTGTGTCTCGTTAGCCTTGTGTCTCATGTCTCGTTAGCCTTGTGTCTCGATAGCCTTGTGTCTCATGTCTCGATAGCCTTGTGTCTCATGTCTCGATAGCCTTGTGTCTCGTTCTTGTGTCTCGATAGCCTTGTGTCTCGTTCTTGTGTCTCGATTGCCTTGTTTCTCGATAGCCTTGTGTCTCGATAGCCTTGTGTCTCGTTAGCCTTGTGTCTTGTGTCTCGTTAGCCTTGTGTCTCATGTCTCGTTAGCTTGTGTCTTGTGTCTCGATAGCCTTGTGTCTCGATAGCCTTGTGTCTCATGTCTCGATAGCCTTGTGTCTCGTTCTTGTGTCTCGATAGCCTTGTGTCTCGTTCTTGTGTCTCGATAGCCTTGTGTCTCGATAGCCTTGTGTCTCGATAGCCTTGTGTCTTGTGTCTCGATAGCCTTGTGTCTCGATAGCCTTGTGTCTCGTGTCTTGTTAGCCTTGTGTCTCGTTTGTCTTGTGTCTCGTTAGCCTTGTGTCTCGTTAGCCTTGTGTCTCGTGTCTTGTTAGCCTTGTGTCTCGTTAGCCTTGTGTCTTGTGTCTCGTTAGCCTTGTGTCTCGATAGCCTTGTGTCTCGATAGCCTTGTGTCTCGATAGCCTTGTGTCTCGTTAGCCTTGTGTCTCGTTAGCCTTGTGTCTCGATAGCCTTGTGTCTCGTGTCTCGTTAGCCTTGTGTCTCGATAGCCTTGTGTCTCGTGTCTCGTTAGCCTCGTGTCCGTTAGCCTTGTGTCTCGTTAGCCTTGTGTCTTGTGTCTCGATAGCCTTGTGTCTCGATAGCCTTGTGTCTTGTGTCTCGATAGCCTTGTGTCTCGATAGCCTTGTGTCTCGTGTCTCGTTAGCCTTGTGTCTCGATAGCCTTGTGTCTCGTGTCTCGTTAGCCTTGTGTCTCGATAGCCTTGTGTCTCGTGTCTCGTTAGCCTTGTGTCTCGATAGCCTTGTGTCTCGTGTCTCGTTAGCCTTGTGTCTCAATAGCCTTGTGTCTTGTGTCTCGTTAGCCTTGTGTCTCGTTAGCCTTGTGTCTCGTTAGCCTTGTGTCTCGTGTCTCGTTAGCCTTGTGTCTCGATAGCCTTGTGTCTCGTGTCTCGTTAGCCTTGTGTCTCGATAGCCTTGTGTCTTGTGTCTCGATAGCCTTGTGTCTCGTGTCTCGTTAGCCTTGTGTCTCGTTAGCCTCGTGTCTTCTGGTGACCTGTTATAACACACCTGTGCACTTAGAGAGACTTCCTGTCTGTAAACACCTGACGCACGCCATCTGTGCAGGTGAGCTCCTGACAGACGGAGCTGAGGGTAAAACAAAGAGCCTCCTGGGAGGACCTCAGCTGTTAATTAAAACCTGACAATCCCCAGAGAAGAAGAGCAGTGTTTTTAGAAACCGGCCTGACACCACAGAAGAAGAAGCGGGTGGATGGAGTCAGCAGCAGGTAGGACGACGGAGACCAAAAACATAGACATGATTTTAATTATATATTTATATGTTTGTATCTCAACTTCTTTTAATGCTTTAATAGATCACAGATTATTGGAGATTTATTACTGTTGTTTTGAATGTAATTCTATATAACATACAGAAACATGGGGTCAATGGGAAGTAAATGACGCAGCAGTAACTGAGTACATTTAGAGGTACTTGTGCTTTACCTGAATATTTCCATGTTATGCCAGTGTGTACTTCTACTCCACTACATTCATTTAATACCTTTAGTTACTTTACAGTTTCTCACCTGTCTCTCTCACCCGTCTCTGTCTCTCTCTCACCTGTCCCTCTCTCTCTCTCACCTCACCTCCTCTCACCTGTCTCTCTCTCACCTGCCTGTCTCTCCTCTCACCTCTCTCTCTCACCTCACCTCCTCTCAGCTGTCTCTCTCTCACCTGTCTGTCTCTCTCTCACCTGTCCCTCTCTCTCTCTCACCTCACCTCCTCTCACCTGTCTCTCTCTCACCTGCCTGTCTCTCCTCTCACCTCTCTCTCTCACCTCACCTCCTCTCAGCTGTCTCTCTCTCACCTGTCTGTCTCTCTCTCTCTCACCTGTCTCTCTCTCTCACCTGTCTCTCCTCTCACCTCTCTCTCACCTGTCTCTCTCACCTGTCTCTCCTCTCACCTCTCTCTCTCACCTGTCTCTCCTCTCACCTGTCTCTCCTCTCACCTCTCTCTCACCTGTCTCTCCTCTCACCTGTCTCTCCTCTCACCTCTCTCTCTCACCTGTCTCTCCTCTCACCTGTCTCTCCTCTCACCTCTCTCTCTCACCTGTCTCTCCTCTCACCTGTCTCTCTCACCTGTCTCTCCTCTCACCTCTCTCTCTCACCTATCTCTCTCTCTCACCTGTCTCTCCTCTCACCTGTCTCTCCTCTCACCTCTCTCTCTCACCTGTCTCTCCTCTCACCTCTCTCTCTCACCTGTCTCTCCTCTCACCTGTCTCTCCTCTCACCTGTCTCTCCTCTCACCTGTCTCTCCTCTCACCTCTCTCTCTCACCTGTCTCTCCTCTCACCTGTCTCTCTCACCTGTCTCTCCTCTCACCTCTCTCTCTCACCTGTCTCTCCTCTCACCTGTCTCTCCTCTCACCTCTCTCTCTCACCTCTCTCTCTCACCTGTCTCTCCTCTCACCTGTCTCTCTACTGTCTCTCCTCTCACCTGTCTCTCCTCTCACCTCTCTCTCTCACCTGTCTCTCCTCTCACCTCTCTCTCTCACCTGTCTCTCCTCTCACCTGTCTCTCCTCTCACCTCTCTCTCTCACCTGTCTCTCCTCTCACCTCTCTCTCTCACCTGTCTCTCCTCTCACCTGTCTATCTCACCTGTCTCTCCTCTCACCTGTCTCTCCTCTCACCTGTCTCTCTCACCTGTCTCTCCTCTCACCTCTCTCTCTCACCTATCTCTCTCTCTCACCTGTCTCTCCTCTCACCTGTCTCTCCTCTCACCTCTCTCTCTACCTGTCTCTCCTCTCACCTCTCTCTCACCTGTCTCTTCTCTCACCTGTCTCTCCTCTCACCTCTCTCTCTCTCACCTGTCTCTCCTCTCACCTGTCACCTGTCTCTCCTCTCACCTGTCTCTCTCTCTCCCCCAGGTGTGTGATATGACGAGCAGGTGGAGGCGCTCAGTGGGTGAGCTGGCTCTGAGGGGGAGGCAGCGGGGGGAGTGTGAACGCGCTCAGGAGGCTCTCGGCCGGGTCACTTCCTGTTTCCAGCAGCTGGCGGTGTCTCTGGGCAGCTCAGCGGACGGCAGCTTCCTGAGGGACGAGATGGACGAGACGAGACACCTGGCTCAGAGGATCTGCAGAGGTGAGACCAAGAACTCACCTGTGGGCGTCGTTACTCAACAATGAGATCACCTGCAAGAACATTTCAAAACTAGAGAATGCAATTCCTGAAGAAATTGCTAGTGGGAATGCTTTATGCTGAAATGCTGACGCTGAACTGCTATGCTGAAATGTAATGTGTAAGAAGAAAGTGAAGAATTTAGATTGAAATGATACATGAACACTGGGGGCTTGAATGTGTGATGAGAGAAGAAAAGAAAGTAAAAAGGCTTGGAAAAGCAGCAGAATGTTTGAACTGCAAACTTTTGAACTAACTTGATGGCGAATGATCTGTCGCCATGCCAACGGCATTTGATGACATCCCATAATACGCTTAGATGTGTTGATGGCTGCATCGTTACCAAACCTGTGAAGTTTTGGGCCATTTCGAGCATTTGTTCTGAAGTTGTGAGAAAACCGTGTTTCATAGTGAGCATTGTGTTGCCATGGCAACGACATTTGAAGAAATCTCAAAACTGTCAAATAGATGTCTTCACGGCTGGACTGTTAGCACCAGTGGTTGCGTTAGACTTTTTCGTTGTCCGTCATTTTGACGGACAGGATCGTAAAATCTCCGTCATAATCCATTATTACCCGTCATTTTATTTTTCATGTTTTAATAATGAGACATATATAATATTTATGTTTGGGTACTAAGCAGCACATGTTCATTCATTCCTTTTTTTTAATGATTCATACAGAACTTTTAAGGACATGGAGAAAAAAAGAAGATGAACAGAGACACCTGTTACAGGGTGGTTTAGGCTAGTTTGCAGCTCCACCCTGTGGACGTGTTGTGCCTGTGATATATATACCTGCCCCGCGACTATACCTCAGTTGTATGATTACCCGCTTACTGTGAATACACGGCGTTGAGACACAGCCTGACTTGCCTTGTTTATTTATTAATGCACCTACATCTACAAACATGGTGTCAGAAGTGGGACCGTGCGGTCACTTTTCATGTCAACACGAATATGAATGATTGCCATTGTTTGAAATGAGACAATTACAATTAAAATATGAACAAAACATTTACAAGAACAACTCAATTGACCTGCTGTAGCCTAGCCTGAACTCAGACCTTCCTCCTGGGCCGCATGGATTTAAACTGGGACTGGTGCCCGCTTGTGCTCAGTCAAACGCATCAAGGGAGATTGCAAAAAACATTTTGCCATCTTCCCTCCTCAGCCACTTAAACTCTTGCTCCCACTGAACCCGGTACTCCCGCTTCAACTCCTTGCCACTCGCTTGTCCCTCTGCTGCTTCGGACACTCAGCTGCCGTGACATTTTGCGATTGCTAAAGCCGGTTAAACAACGAGGTAATCAACGAGGTCAAATACAAGACTAGACAATAGCTACTTAATATGCACACACTCGCCACCAACTGGACAGGGGTGTGAATTACTAAATAATAGTTACAGTAGAGTACAGTAGATCGCCCTCAGTCTACCTGGCCACTAAGGATGTAATATAATGTGGGCCGCTGGTGGACATTTTGGCGCTGTTCCGAGTTGTGTTCTAATCTGTCAAAATGACGGACTGCTTTCAGATTTTTCCGTCATTCTTGGAAAAATTCCGTCAAAGACGGAAAATATTCGGTTAACGCGACCTCTGGTTAGCACACATGTGAAGTTTGAGCACTTTTTGACCATTTTCATAGGAGTTATAGCAATATCGTGTTTTACGGCGAGGGATGCGTTTCCATGGCAACAGCTTTAGAGGAAAAGTCCCTAATGGCACATAGACATGTTGAGGGCTGGACCATGAACCATTATCTGAAGTCTGCTGCTCTGAGCACGTCAGTTGGAGTTATGTCATCATCGTGTTCCATGACACAGGTGTTTATATTTGAGCTAACGAGGTGTCCAGAGATCAAAGGGTTCCATTGTTCTGAATGAGAGATAAACCTCTTACATGTGAACGTTTTGTTGAAGAACCGTAACAGATATCAGTGAAATTTCAAAGCGTGAAGCATCTCAAGGACCTTGAGCATCTGAAGTGTGCTTTTTGTGTACGTTCGGGTCAATAATGTGGCCTTTTTGGCAGATTACCTAAAGGTGTGCGGCTGCTGCTGTGAGGAAATATCAGCCTGAACTTACAATGGGCTTGAATGGAGACATGTTGAAAGTTGTTGTCACTTCATGCCCTCAAGAGGCATTTTGTTTAATTATTTTTGCTTAATTTCTTTTCATTTTTCAAGCTACGAGATGTTTTCCTACGTTTCTCATGAAAGATTATGTCTCAGGAGTGTAGGGTTTGGGAATTATGGCAGGTTTAAAAAAAAATATGAAGGCAAAATTAAATCTGTCCTCCACTCTAGCTGTGACATCACGCATCTTAACGAGCTGCTCGATACACATTAATGTTAAAATCTGAAGAAGGCCTCTTTACCAAGGTCTGAACAATGTTTAATATCTCTAAAAGTATGAATCAGATTGAAAAGTTGTTTAACATGAATAATGTCAGAAAGATGTGAAACATTTTAAAGTTGGAATGAGGTTTCTGAGTGAAAGTATGAAGGAACAGTTAGCAGTTGAAGTTGCATGAAGATTGTTGAAGTCTGAAGAGTTTCTCCATTGACTTCCATGTTAAAGATGTGATGAATTATGGGATGTATCTCTGGAATTATGAAAGTTATGAATGAGAAAAGTAATAGCCATCGAGTCCCAACCGAGCTGAACGTTTTGATGTTTGAACGGAGTATCTGCGATGTGGAATGTGGGAGAAGAAGTTGCGCAAAATAACCCGGCGGAATAATAAAGAATTTCGTGCGTAGCATAACAGATAGTGGGAATGCTGGTCAGCATACCCACTAAATAAATGCAAATACGTTGGTAATTTCTTAAAGGGGACCTATCATGCTATATTTAAATAATATATAAGGTATATATATATATATAAGGTATATTAATACGTTTAATTTTCAAAATACGAAACAGATCATGCATTTTAGCCATGCCTCATTTTGCCTCACTCCAGCTCTGTCTTTGCAAGGTCTGATTCAGCTGACCACGCCCCCATGCGGAAGAGGGGGGCGTGACACGGCCCCGGCACGAGCGTCATGTTATCATGCTTGCTGTGATTACGAGTGGAGAGTCAACATGGCCCAACCTCTCATTCCCCTGATTGGTGGAGAGTTGACCAATCAGGCGGAGTGCACCTACATTACGTCAAAAAGGTGCAAATAAAAAATCCACCCGTATCAAATCCGTTGCAGCCCCGTTTTTAGAGATTTGGGTATGGAGGAAAAGAGAGAGGGTTGTGTTTTCTGACACTTTGTGAGTTCCCTGGAACACCGGGGACACATATGTATGTATAAAAGACATCCCAAAGTGCATTTTGCACGATAGGTCCCCTTTAAGGGATTATCAAATTATCAAAAAATGTGCCTGTAAATCCTTTACTATGACTTTTTTTGAAAATCTCAAAAAATTCAAACTTCTTTCTCGTTACCTCAGAATTCTGACTTTTTTCTCAAAATTCTGACTTTTTCAGGTGATCTCAAAAATCATTTGTATCTCACCTGTCTGTCTGCAGGTCTGTCCCGGCGTTTGCTGCGTCTGCTGTCAGACTGTGGTCCCGCCCCCTCAATTGTGGAGGACAGACAGGTGTCGGGCTGTGGCCCCGCCCCTCAGGTGTGGAGGACAGACAGGTGTCGGAGCGCCTGTGGGTTCTCTTCCTGTCTGCCTTAGAGCACTTCCTGTCCGACCTCCGTAAGGCATACGATCTGATTGGACGGTTCCCTTTGACGCAGCGCAACGACAGACGCTCTCTGGTAAACACAGGTCAGCTGATGCTTCTACTTCCTGTCTGTAGGAGCTCTGTGATTCACCTGATGCTTCTACTTCCTGTCTGTAGGAGCTCTGTGATTCACCTGATGCTTCTACTTCCTGTCTGTAGGAGCTCTGTGATTCACCTGATGCTTCTACTTCCTGTCTGTAGGAGCTCTGTGATTCACCTGATGCTTCTACTTCCTGTCTGTAGGAGCTCTGGGATTCACCTGATGCTTCTCCGGCTCTAGGGAGCTTCCACATTGGTTAATTATGTGTTGGCACTTCCTGTTAAAGCTCTTACTTTGCATGGTGTCGCCAGCTTCTGAAAATCTCAAAAATGTAATTTTTTTCTCAAACTCTCCTAATTCTGACATAAAACATTAATTTTTGATGTATTTCTCAAAATCTTAATTTTTGATGTTTTTTCTCAAAATCTCAAAATCCAGACGGGCTCAGATGTTCTGGTTCTTCTCGTAGCTCCTCATATCAGAGCATCTTCACCACAAGACTACAGAGTTATTACAGTCTCTCTCTCACCTCACCTGTCTCTCTCGCTCTCTCTCTCTCCCACCTGTCTCTCTCTCTCTTTCACCTGTCTCTCTCCTCTCACCTGTCTCTCTCGCTCTCTCGCTCTCTCTCACCTGTCTCCTCTCACCTCACCTGTATATCTCTCTCTCACCTGTCTCTCTCTTCTTTCACCTGTCTCTCTCCTCTCACCTGTCTCTCTCTCACCTGTCTCCTCTCACCTGTCTCTCTCTCTCACCTGTCTCCTCTCTCACCTGTCTCTCTCTCTCACCTGTCTCTCTCTCTCATCTCTCTCTCTCACACTGTCTCCTCTCACCTCTCTCTCTCTCACCTGTCTCCTCTCACCTGTCCTCACCTGTCCTCACCTGTCTCTCTCAGGATGTATGGATGGCGTGGTTGCCGTGGCAGCTCGAGTGGCATCAGTCCAGGCTCCGTGGCTCACCATGGAGGAGGAGCAATCCCCTGATCTGACCAATCACATCGCAGAACTGGAAGCCATGCAGAGTGAGATGCAGCTGAGGGTGAGACAGCACCAGAGAGAGAGAGACATAAGGGGGGAGTGTCTGCACCAGAGAGTGTCTTGAAGCGGACACCTGAATGCCCCCCTGCACCTGGGGGAGTGTTCAGCTTTAACCAACGATACGATAATAATGTCAATACGTATTAAATCCTCTGTTTTGTCCTCCCTGAACTGATGTGTCCCCTGATGGTGTTCTTTAGGTTCCGGTGGCGTTCTGGTCGGTGGAGGCGACCCAGCTGGTGGGCGCTGAGTGTGGAGGTCTGGAGGGTCTGCAGGAGGGGGAGGACTCTCTGGAGGAGCTGATGGAGGGGGAGGGGGGCTCCAGGAGGCCGGCCTGCTGCTGCCTGACCTGCGTCTGACACCTGAACACACCTGGATCACACACACCTGGATCACACACACACACACACACACACACACACCTGAACACACCTGGATCACACACACCTGGATCACACACACCTGAACCACACACACCTGAACACACTTGGATCACACACACCTGAACCACACACACCTGAAGACTTAATGAACAGATGTTTATACAGTTGAACTCTTATGATGAATTAGCTTCTGGTAAGAAATGAACAACATTTATTTAATGACTCAAAATCTCAAAATTCTGACTTTTTGTAAAAATTATGACCTGTCGTGAAAATTATGATTTTTTTTCTGAAAATTATGATTTTTTTCAGAAAATCTGAAAATCATGATTTTTTTCAGAAAATCATGATTTTTTTCAGAAAATCTGAAAATCATGTTTTTTTTCAAAAAATCTAAAAATGACTTTTTTTCAAAATCTAAAAATTATGAAAATCTCAAAATTCTGACTTTTTCAAAATGAAATCTAAAATCCGTCTATTTTTCAAAAAACTCACAAGTCTGACTTTTTCCTCAAAATTCTGACTTTTTCAAAAAAAATCTGACTTTTTCTCAAATTCTGACTCTTTTTTTCAAAAACTCACAAGTCTGACTTTTTCCTAAAAATTCTGACTTTTTCCTCAAAATTCTGACTTTTTCTCGAAATCGGACTCTTTTTTTCAAAATCTAAAAAATCTTACTATTTTCTGAAAATTCTGATTTTTTTTCAAAGTGTAAATTCTGACTTTTTTCACAAAATCTCTAAATCCTGACTCAAAATCTGCAGGTATATGAGTGACAGCGTTATCTAAAGCATTCCTTTTAGAGGATATTTATGTACTCTAGTATTTATAAGATTATGTTTTGAAAACGAGAGGCTTTGGATGATCTACATTTTATTTATTTTTTCTCACCTTCATTTTAACGATGGTGTCGACTCTTCATTAAATAACGTGTTCATTTCTAACCAGAAGCTAGACGGTAACTTGCTTTATGGTTTTTACTGCAACCACCGTGAGATAATATTTAGAGATAATGAAAGAGATAGAATATTTATTGTAAAGTCGATTTATAAGAAGACAGAATATGTGTTATAGTTATTTTACGGAACATTAATAAACTCTATGGATGTGAGACTGTGAGAAACACGGCACTGTATAGAGATTAAACGTGTGTATGTGATGAATTATATAACTTCACGAGTCTTTCAAATGTCCTTTTATTCATTACAAATAAAAGATGAATGAAGAGATCGTCAGTTTTTCTTAACATGCCTCCATCGTGTCACAATGAAGAAATACGTATATTCTACACCGCAGGGGGCCTTCAAAAAAGTAGCGTGAATTTGGGAAAATGATCAATTATATGTATTTTAATTTATACCTATAATTAAACATTAATACTCTTCGCTTTTTTAAAGACGGCAGCAGATAATAAATGCGAGTAAACAACAGTTATCATCTTTGAATGCTCTGAAAGAATACAATAGGTTTATTATACGGCTACATGCCGCTTTATAGAAGCACGTTGCCCATAAACTACATGTCCCACAATGCATCTCATTCTGTGACACTGAAGAGACTTACAATGATTTGCCCCAGACTTCAGCTCTCAGACGTAGTGCATCATGAAGTTATTACCCTAATCTTCTATGGGTGATCAAGGCTCCTGACCAACACGTGTAAGTCCGTTTCAAACGTAACGTGATTATGTGAAGGTTCAATAAACAGGTCGACTTTCAATTAAGAACTTTATTGACACAGTGAGGTGAACAAACATAAAAATATTGTACAAACACAGAAGACAAACAGAAGAAGAAGAAGAAATAAAAAGTGGAGCCGCTTCAACCCTGGAAGGTCGAATGTAGATGAGCTTTAAAGGCTGAAAGAGAAGAAGAAAAAACTGCCATTAGAACTACAACTCCCATCAGCCTCCAGCATGTTAGAACTACAACTCCCATCAGCCTCCAGCATGTTAGAACTACAACTCCCATCAGCATGTTAGAACTACAACTGTGAATGCAGCCTTTTCGTGATGTCAGTGAACGCCTCTCACCTTCCTGGTTTTCCCAGAGTTCAGCAGCTGTTGTGTTCAGGGGACTCTCGTTGTTCGGCTCTGAAACCAACAGACGTGGTGGTTACTAACTGCTTTCACTGGTTAGTGGAGAGCTGGTTAGTGGTTAGAGAGCTGGTTAGTGGTTAGAGAGCTGGTTAGTGGAGAGCTGGTTAGTGGTTAGAGAGATGGTTAGTGGTTAGAGAGCTGGTTAGTGGAGAGCTGGTTAGTGGAGAGCTGGTTAGTGGTTAGAGAGCTGGTTAGTGGTTAGAGAGCTGGTTAGTGCTTAGAGAGCTGGTTAGTGGAGAGCTGGTTAGTGGTTAGAGAGATGGTTAGTGGAGAGCTGGTTAGTGGTTAGAGAGCTGGTTAGTGGTTAGAGAGATGGTTAGTGGTTAGAGAGATGGTTAGTGGAGAGCTGGTTAGTGGAGAGCTGGTTAGTGGAGAGCTGGTTAGTGGTTAGAGAGCTGGTTAGAGGAGAGCTGGTTAGTGGTTAGAGAGATGGTTAGTGGAGAGCTGGTTAGTGGTTAGAGAGCTGGTTAGTGGAGAGCTGGTTAGTGGAGAGCTGGTTAGTGGAGAGATGGTTAGTGGAGAGCTGGTTAGTGGTTAGAGAGATGGTTAGTGGAGAGCTGGTTAGTGGTTAGAGAGCTGGTTAGTGGAGAGCTGGTTAGTGGAGAGCTGGTTAGTGGAGAGATGGTTAGTGGAGAGCTGGTTAGTGGTTAGAAAGCTGGTTAGTGGAGAGCTGGTTAGTGGTTAGAGAGATGGTTAGTGGAGAGCTGGTTAGTGGTTAGAGAGCTGGTTAGTGGAGAGCTGGTTAGTGGTTAGAGAGCTGGTTAGTGGAGAGCTGGTTAGTGGTTATAGAGATGGTTAATGATCTGGCTAATGGCTGCATTGGGTACACTGTTAAATGCTCACCTCCCAGCAGGCTTTGCAGCGACAGCAGGATGCAGCGCACGTCGTACAGCGCGCTCCACTTGTCCTTCAGGATGTCCAGGCAGATGAAGCCCTGCGGGTCCACGTTGGGGTGGAAACAGGAAGTCAGGAACTTCACACGAGGAGCCTGGTAGGGATAACCGGCGGGAAACTCTAGAGAGAGGCGGTACCTGAGCCCCTCGTACACCTGAGAGACAGAGGGGGGAGAGAGAGAGACAGTTGAAGAGAGAGACGGGTGAGAGACAGACAGGTGAGAGACAGACAGGTGAGATTACATATCTATTTAGGAGACGAAACTACAGAGGCGTTATGGAAGGTGTCCGTACCGTCCCCTGAGCTCCATCGATGGTCCCGACCCATTTAAAGAGATTATCGGATTCTGGAAACGCTGAGATCCCTTTATCGCCCGACATCTGGAGAGAGAGAGAGAGACAGGTCACATGGTGTCATCAGAGAGCGAGAGAGAGAGAGAGAGACAGGTCACATGGTGTCATCAGAGAGAGAGAGACAGGTCACATGGTGTCATCAGAGAGAGAGAGAGAGACAGGTCACATGATGTCATCAGAGAGAGAGAGACTGGTCACATGATGTCATCAGAGAAGAGAGAGAGAGAGAGACAGGTCACATGATGTCATCAGAGAGAGAGACCGGTCACATGATGTCATCAGAGAGAGAGAGAGCGCGAGAGACAGGTCACATGATGTCATCAGAGAGAGAGAGAGAGAGAGAGAAAGGTCACATGATGTCATCAGAGAGAGAGAGAGAAGCGAGAGACAGGTCACATGATGTCATCAGAGAGAGAGAGAGAGAGAGACAGGTCACATGATGTCATCAGAGAGAGAGAGAGAGACAGGTCACATGATGTCATCAGAGAGAGAGAGAGAGACACAGGTCACATGATGTCATCAGAGAGAGAGAGACAGACAGGTCACATGGTGTCATCAGAGAGAGAGAGGTCACATATGCATACAGCAGATACATACATGTGTATAAATATTCCTTTTGAATAAAACATATCAACACAGACACTGTATTATGTAAGACATCAACTCACCATCAGAGTCATGAGCTCCTGCTGCAACCTGCAGACACAAAAACACACAGATAGAAGTATGACTTTTAGACATATTTTAAAGTGTGTGTGTGTGGTGTGGCAGGATTTTAACATGGTTCTTCTGCAGCAACACTGATCCCAGTATATGTTACTAATATGAGTGTGTGTTTCAATATATATTAAAAACACAGTAATAAACAATAATATCTTAAGTATAACAAAAACATTTATATACATGTCTTTATTTACCGTATTTAACTTGTATGTCTAAACCCTGCACCTTATACAAAGATATTTATACATTTTGTACCTTACTACAGCATTCTCTGCACTTTCTGGTTGGTTTTAAACTGCATTTCATCACTCAGTGCAGTGACAATAAAAGTGAATCTAATATTCAGAAGATATATTAGTATATTAATAATAAAGTGTCTCACCGTTTGGTCACGGAGCCCCTGGCCGCACTGCCTCCTGTCTCGCTGGCCTTCAGAGTCGCTGCTGCTGCTGGGTCCTGGTTCTGAGAGGCCATGGTGCTGCAGACAGACAGGTGAGGGGGAGAGGGAGACAGGTGAGAGAGAGACAGGTGAGGGGGAGACAGGTGAGGGGAGACAGGTGAGGGGAGACAGGTGAGAGGGAGACAGGTGAGAGGGAGACAGGTGAGAGGGAGACATGTGAGAGGGAGACATGTGAGAGGGGGAGAGGTGAGAGAGAGACAGGTGAGAGGGAGACATGTGAGAGAGAGACATGTGAGAGAGAGACAGGTGAGGGGGAGACATGTGAGAGAGAGACAGGTGAGGGGGAGAGGTGAGAGAGAGACATGTGAGAGAGAGACAGGTGAGAGGGAGACAGGTGAGGGGAGACAGGTGAGAGGGAGACATGTGAGAGGGAGACATGTGAGAGGGGGAGAGGTGAGGGAGAGACAGGTGAGAGGGGAGGTGAGAGAGAGACATGTGAGAGAGAGACAGGTGAGAGGGAGACATGTGAGAGAGAGACAGGTGAGGGGGAGAGGTGAGAGAGAGACATGTGAGAGAGAGACAGGTGAGAGGGAGACAGGTGAGAGAGACAGGTGAGAGGGGGAGAGGTGAGAGAGACACATGTGAGAGAGAGAGACAGGTGAGAGAAAGACAGGTGAGGGGGAGACAGGTGAGAGGGAGACATGTGAGAGAGAGAGAGACATGTGGTTCACAACAGGACTCTATGAGCTGCAAACAGACTATGAAGTGGATTATATATTTAAAGTAACCCCTCCCATCCGGACCCTACCACTGACATGACGGTATGACTGTCCCTCAGGAAACTGAGTAGTACAAACTGTTTATGTGCAATGCTTGTCTTCATGCTGCCGTTACGAAAAAGAAGTTTCCAAACCGGGATCAATAAAAGTATATTATCCTGTTTTTTAAATTACTAAACTGAGTAATGAAATAAAAACTGCTCAGACTCCTGGGTAGCCCACAGGAGCTACGTGCCAATTGCCATTTATTAAATTAGGATACACCTCCTTGAGATTAACCATCTTGTTTTCAAGGGGGTCCTCCTAACATATGGTACTAACAGCAAGATTCGGAGGGAGGGTAATAAAAGTATTGTGTGGAGTGAATCAGATGATATGTGGAGGAATGTGGTCATCATCATAACTGTTGTAGATAATGCAGATAGTTTTGATAGCCTGAATATGTCTTCTTGTGTTGCGGTAGGAACATCAGAGAGCAAACATACAGAGGTTATTGTATTAGATTATTATATAGTATGATTTGATGAGGGGTTGGATGCAGTTGGGGAAATAACATCAGCATAATCAAAAAGTGCCATTATAATGTGTGAGGCAAGTTTCTATCTGACATGTTATCTACCGGATCTATGCCCATCATCAGGTACATAATAAACAGATACACAGGTAACCAGATAAACGGTGCTTTTGTTGTATCATGCTGCTTTAGTATATCTATATAAATCTATCTTCAGTTGCGAGTACAGGTCAAAACAGTGTTTCTATGTTAGCTTGATGCTAACGGTAGCTTTAGCTCAGGTTAGCTCCGCGGCTAGCTTGTTTACCGTTCAAAATAGCTAAATTACATTCGCACAGATGAACTCCTGGCAGACTCACCGTGTTTTGAGTGTCTGTGGACCGGGGGTTTTCTCCGTGTGTTTACCGGGAAGTCTGTTGTCGGTGTTTCTGATCGGTTTGTTCCGAGCTGAGGATTCAAACTCACTAACTCCCGCCCCTCGGTTTAAACGGCTCTACCTCACACTCACAGCCAATCAGCGTCCGACGTTCAAAAACAAACCGCATCCCGCTGACCAATGATAAACCCGCAGAAAGAAGGATACGTGATGTGATTGGACAGGAGAAAGGTCCGGAATACAAACTGAGATTCATCTAAGACTTTAAATATTTGAAATACACTTTATACATATTAAATTAGTTATTGAACTTATCCTGTAAAATGTGTGCGTGGAAAAAAATGTCCTCATCGTGAAGGTGTATCGTTTGTCGTTTTTTTTTTAAATAATATTCAACAATAGACCAAAACAATGTTTCCGCTCGCTCTTATTTTGAAGGTGCAGTGTTTCCGCTCTTGTTTTGAAGGAACAGTGTTACCGCTCTTGTTTTGAAGGAACAGTTTTTCACCGGTTAAATATATATATTTGTATATAAAGTAAAGCAAGATGAACGCTCCTCCCGCCTTCGAGTCGTTCCTGTTGTTTGAGGGAGAAAAGAAGATCAGCATCAGCAAAGACACGAAGGTCCCGAACGCCTGTCTGTTTACTCTGAACAAAGAGGACCACACGCTGGGGAACATCATCCGAGCGTAAGAGAGGCTAACACGAAGCTAACACGGAGCTAAGTTAGCTAACATGCTAACGCTGGGCTTGCAGGCTAACACTGAGCTTGCAGGCTAACGCTGGGCTAACTGTGCTAACACTGAGCTAACTGTGCTAACACTGAGCTTACTCTGAGCTAACGCTGGGCTAACTGTGCTAACTGAGCTAACTGTGCTTACACTGAGTTGACACTGCTAATGCTGAGCTAACTGTGCTAACACTGATTTGACACTGTGCTAACACTGAGCTTACTCTGAGCTAACGCTGAGCTAACTGCTAACACTGAGCTTACTCTGAGCTAACGCTGAGCTAACTGGGCTATCACTGAGTATAAAAGTCTCAGAGGTAGGAGAAGTACTCAGATCTTGTACTTGAGTAAAAGTAGAAAAGTATTATCATCAAAATATAGTTAAAGTAGCGACAGTAAAAGTAGTCCTTATGCAGATTGGTCCATTTCAGAATAATATATATGATATGTTTTGTAATGATTGATCATTAAAGTGTAGCTATTTTCTAAGCAGGGTTTCACAATAAGAGCCTTCATTTAAACCCTGTCTCTCTTTCTGTGTGTCAGTCAGCTGTTGAAGGATCCTCAGGTCCTGTTCGCTGGTTATAAAGTTCCTCATCCTCTGGAACACAAGATCGTCATCAGAGTGCAGACCACACCTGACTACAGCCCACAGGTAACAAACACACACACACACACCTCTCAGGTGTTCCCCTTCATTTGAATACTGCATTTTGTCCTTAGCATGATTGATTTACTGCAGCTTTCAGAAGGGAATTACTGTGCATGTCATTCAAATCAGACCCACAATATAAAGCCTCTTTTTCCCCCCTCAATGTTCACACACACACACACACACACACACACACACACACACACACACACACACACACAATGAAGCACAGTCGTAGATTCGTTGGTGACGTCATCACGTGTGTTTTACGCGCCGTTAAGCTCCAACGCTATCTGTCTTTTTATCGGTACAGGAGACATTTAAAAAATATGTCATATGTATTATTGCTACATAAACATTATATCGCAGTCTTAGTGTCGCCAACTCGTTTCTAACATGCAAAAAGACAAAAAATGCGTCTGATGTATTTTCGATCTTTCCAATCCAGACGAGAGATCTCTCTCCCCTGTCTGTGTGCGAGGGGGCGGGGCAGTTTACACACACGCAGCTGCTACATGCAGCAACACACACGCAGCTGCTACATGAGGCAACACACACACACATGGAGGAGATGGCGGAGAGAAGCGCTCCGAGGTGTGGTTAAACTTTACCCGTCTCGATGTGGACAATGCTCGTTACCTAAAGTGCAATAAGAGTTCAGCATGTCAGGGCGGGAACACGAGCAATTTGTCTAAACATTTAGCAAAAGTGCTCCACAATCAGACGGAGAAATGCACCGGGTTCCACTGTCTTTCTAGCAGCTCTGTAGCCCCATCCACGAGTAACGTTTCCACGTCAGGTGTTCTGTATGCTAGCAGCAACACACGAGTTAACTCAATGATTCAAACATGGGTTAATGATTAGAGGAGTAACTGAGTTATTTAGTTTGTTAAAGTTTCAGCTGTTCTGTTTACAGTTCTGTCATCACATTATTTAATATGATTTGTTAAAACACTGTTTCTTTTGATGTGAAATATTATGTATTTAATTTAAATAAAAAGCAATGTTAGTTTTGTTCACGTTGTTTAGTTAATTTAATATATTTGTATTTTTGAATCAAGTATTCATCTTTATTGTCTTCATTGTTGTTTCCACATGCCTAAAACAACCTCAAGCTAAATCTAAAAGTTGATGGCTAAATAAGAGCCTTTGAGAAATTGTGCGAGGCATAATAGTCCGAATAGTCGATTAGTCGTTTCATTAGTCGTTTGTTGCAGCTCTAAAGAGCATCAGGACTGTTTTAGGCATATGATAGCTATGTGATTAACATGATGATTCAGCCTCTATGGAGAGAGACAGATGACAAGCATGATCATTTCTGACGTGGAGCTAATCTGAAGTAAACATTGAATACTGCTTTCTATTCCTCCATCTAGTGACTGTGTAACTCCCTCTCTTGGATATCAGCATGTGAAGGACACTGTTCAGGAACTAGTTGATGCTCTGTATGTGATGACTCCTTCCATTCTGGAGAGGATCACAGATACATGGATCCTGAGATTGAAGCTCAAGCCGGTGACGAGTGATTATTAACATTGAGATGTTTCTAACAAACCCGTTTGTTTTCCTCTTCGGACAGGAAGCGTTCACGAATGCCATCACGGATCTGATCTCTGAGCTGTCGCTGCTGGAGGAGCGCTTCAGGGTCTCCATCAAGGACAAACAGGAAGGCATCGAGTGAAGCCCCGCCCCCACCATGTCACTTCCCCTCACCATGTCACTTCCCCTTTTAGATGTGTTTATTTTTGTAAATAAAAATTTGTGATTTCACAACTTGTAGGTTTTTGAGCTTTTTATTTTGAAAAACGGCAGAAAAAATACGTTCACGGTATGTGGGGGGGGGGGGGGGGTCAGAGGGTAGTGAATGTACGGGTGTGTGTCAGTGGTCGATGTCCCTCTGCGCCTCCATGGCTCTCTGCATCTTCTCCACCATCCAAACAGGAACAGAGAACGGCTTCAACTCGTCCATCCTCACCTCCGGACCCTCCCTGAAACACACATCATAATATTAAACTAAATAGGGACAAACGAAATGAGATAAAACGCCCAGACTATAGTCAACTAGGATAGGTATTCAAACACTGAGAATAAAGACAAAATAATCTTAAGATTACCTGTAATTAAACGTAACTAACCCTAATCATGGTCTGATTGAATAAAGACTCACCTGTAGTCGTCGCTGCGGGCCAGATCCTGGATGTCCTCCTCGATCAGCAGGTAGGCCTGAACACACCGGGGTATAATGTTTTTATTAATCTATGGTTAGGTGAGGAATCAATATTATGTTTTACCTCCTTATTCTGAAGCCAGGACTCCGATATTAACAGTGTTCAGTTACAGCAGGAAGACGTTACCTGTGATGTCATTACCGCTTCATGGTATGAAGAAATGTTTATACAATGGAAGAAATGACATGCTACGATTACAGAGGAAACTTTTACAGACAGATGGACAGGCTTGGTGGAAACTGGGATTAATAATGGACGGATTATAAAGGCATTAAAAAGGAACTGTGTGACACCCCAAAATAATATAATATGGCTTCTTTAAAATGAGGATTTTTTTTTAACCGGTACTGTTTTAACTGCTATTACATTAAAGGTCACCTATCACGCTATTTGTAGGCAATAGCATGGGTCTCAGATATATAAAAATGTATAAAAAACATGAAGTGTTTTGCTCAAAATACCAAACAGATCACCCATTCTAGCCATGCCTCATATCCCTCTATTTCACTTCCTGTTTCTAAAGTGCTGATTTGGGTATAAAGCTTTTAAAAAATAAATAAATTGACAAATCAAAGAGGAGGGGTCTGAGCTCATGCGGGACCCGGCAGCTACTGTCTAAACTAAATACTGCCGTGATGAAACGCCATATCATGGATTATCAAGGATTCTCTGAAACAGTCTGGAGCTCAAAGGCTTTCTCTCTTGCCGGTTATACCACAAGGTGAGTTCCTTTTTATTTCCTGCTTCTTCACACACATGCTCTCCAGTACAGGTTAGCTCTGAGTGTTAGCGATGCTAATGTAAACACAGACCATATTACGTCCAAAACAGTCGGGCATTGTTTGTGATAGCAACGTTTCTGATAGTGCCGTGGGTCCACATTTCAGATATTACGTCATATCGGACGCAAATCTGGATCAGCTCTGTTGTTCCCCGTCTTTAGAGATTTGGGTACGGAAGAAAAGAGAGAGGGTTTTATTTTCTGACGCTGCGTGAGTTCCCTGACACACCGGGACACACCGGGGACACACCGGGGACACATCTTTATGTAGAAAAGACATCAAAAGTATATTGGACTGTATTATTGTAATATGTGATGACCTTAAATGATGACCTTAAATATAACCCCATCTTTTATTCTATTTCTGTTATACCTGTGTCATTTACATTCTCAGTGTTACTATTTATTTGATTTCTATACATTTTGTTTTCATATTCTCATGTTGAATTTTAGGGATTTGAGACCTTCTACATGCTGTGACCCCTTGTGAAAAAAAACGCTCATCTAAAATGGAGGAATATTGGATGTAAAGGGGAATATGAGAAAAGAACTAATAAAGAATACGCTTTAAAAATAATAATAATAAGAATCAAAGACACTGGGTTTTGAACTTATTCTGAAAACCTCAATGCTGAACTGATTTCATTCAAAGTTAGTGTATCTGCTCAGATCCAGACCCTGTCGATAGTCTGTGATCGTATCTGTATAACACAGATATTCAGATGTCCTCACCATCTTCCCTCCGGTCGCTCTCATGTGATGTCTCTCTGCCAGCCACTGCTTATCCTTGGCATCCGCTGCATACTGACACACACACACACACACACACACACACACACACACACACACACACACACACACACACACACACACACACACACACACACACACACACACACACACACACACACACACACACACACACACACACACACACACACACACACACACACACACACACACACCACACACACACACACACACACACACACCCACAGTATTAAAGGTAGCACACATACAGGAAGTGGTGTGTGTCATTTCCTGTCTGATAAAAAGAGCCAACGTTTATCAGCTCTTTCAGTTTGTTACTGCATCATTCAGCGAGTCAAGACCTCTAAACATTCACAGAGGGCGAACTGTGGCGCTGAGGCCCAATTTCAAACCGCCCCCTACCCTTCAGTGATGGAACGAGCTCAGTCTGTAGTCTCACTCTCAGCTCAACGAGGCTCCTCCTGTCAGACGGAGGGTGTAACAACAGCAGCAGATTTGGAACAAACTCCCCTCTCTCCGGCAGAAACAGGACGTGTCGTAACTTTTCGTAACAACGGTTTCAAATCAGCATCTCTTGAAACCTGATGTTTATAAGCTTCTTAGTTTTTGCAACAGTCTGTAAATATACACAACTTTATAATAAAATGCACACATTGACCTTTTTCTAGACTAAACACAGGTACGATCCTAAGTTAAACAAATATGAGGTCATCATGAGGTCATTAACATCTGTATGAAGATATTAAAGGTCTCTTGTTGTGCAGGTCATCATGAGGTCGGTAACATCTGTATGAAGATATTAAAGGTCTCTTGTTGTGCAGGTCATCATGAGGTCGTTAACATCTGTATGAAGATATTAAAGGTCTCTTGTTGTGCAGGTCATCATGAGGTCGTTAACATCTGTATGAAGATATTAAAGGTCTCTTGTTGTGCAGGTCATCATGAGGTCATTAACATCTGTATGAAGATATTAAAGGTCTCTTGTTGTGCAGGTCATCATGAGGTCGGTAACATCTGTATGAAGATATTAAAGGTCTCTTGTTGTGCAGGTCATCATGAGGTCGTTAACATCTGTATGAAGATATTAAAGGGCTCTTGTTGTGCAGGTCATCATGAGGTCGTTAACATCTGTATGAAGATATTAAAGGTCTCTTGTTGTGCAGGTCATCATGAGGTCATTAACATCTGTATGAAGATATTAAAGGTCTCTTGTTGTGCAGGTCATCATGAGGTCGGTAACATCTGTATGAAGATATTAAAGGTCTCTTGTTGTGCAGGTCATCATGAGGTCGGTAACATCTGTATGAAGATATTAAAGGTCTCTTGTTGTGCAGGTCATCATGAGGTCGGTAACATCTGTATGAAGATATTAAAGGTCTCTTGTTGTGCAGGTCATCATGAGGTCGTTAACATCTGTATGAAGATATTAAAGGTCTCTTGTTGTGCAGGTCATCATGAGGTCGTTAACATCTGTATGAAGATATTAAAGGTCTCTTGTTGTGCAGGTCATCAGTGGATGTTTGCAGGAACTGTTTGTAAGCAGAGTGTTTCCTGACCGGACACACACAGCGTCGGTCGGTCAGGTGGAGCGGCAGGCGAAGTCAGGTGATGCAGACTCTCTGCTGGAGGGCTTGATAACCCACTCCCCCTCCACACTCCTTGGTTTGGAACAGACCTTAATGTGGAGGACCCTCCGAGAGAACGCGCAAACGGAGGGGTAGTGTGTAGGGGGCGGTTTGGAACTGGGCCAAACTCTCCAAACTAACCCTCGGGCTAACTATCACCTACTTGTGGTGCTAAGAGTGTGTTTGTTTGTTTACCTTGAACAGGTCAGCGTGTTTGAGAGTGTGTTTGTTTTTGTTTGTTTGTTTACCTTGAACAGGTCAGCGTGTTTGAGAGTGTGTTTGTGTGTTTGTTTGTTTACCTTGAACAGGTCAGCGTGTTTGAGAGTGTGTTTGTGTGTTTGTTTGTTTACCTTGAACAGGTCAGCGTGTTTGAGAGTGTGTTTGTTTGTTTGTTTGTTTACCTTGAACAGGTCAGCGTGTTTGAGAGTGTGTTTGTGTGTTTGTTTGTTTACCTTGAACAGGTCAGTGTGTTTGTTTGTTTGTTTGTTTGTTTACCTTGAACAGGTCAGCGTGTTTGAGAGTGTGTTTGTTTGTTTGTTTGTTTACCTTGAACAGGTCAGCGTGTTTGAGAGTGTGTTTGTGTGTTTGTTTGTTTACCTTGAACAGGTCAGCGTGTTTGAGAGTGTGTTTGTGTTTTGTTTGTTTACCTTGAACAGGTCAGCGTGTTTGAGAGTGTGTTTGTTTGTTTGTTTGTTTACCTTGAACAGGTCAGCGTGTTTGAGAGTGTGTTTGTGTGTTTGTTTGTTTACCTTGAACAGGTCAGCGTGTTTGAGAGTGTGTTTTTGTGTTTGTTTGTTTACCTTGAACAGGTCAGCGTGTTTGAGAGTGTGTTTGTTTGTTTACCTTGAACAGGTCAGCGTGTTTGATGTAGATGCGTCCTCTGGTCCCGCCCATCCCCAGCGCCCTGCAGTGACATCACAACAACATGATGACATCCTTCCTGTTCAGCTGTTTCTCAGGACAAACACTAATAAAGTTCTGTGTGACCTCACAACACAACACGTGTTTGTTGTTTGAAGTTGACTTGATGTTGACTCACTTGTTGGCTCTGGAGCCCAGAACAAACGTGCTGCCTTCATTCAGTCTGGAGGGTTCCCACTGAAACACAAGTTATATTATAAAGAAGTTATATTGTTTACATCCAGCAGACACATGGATACATATTTGCAAACTATCACACATCAATGTCTGCTAGGAAAAGCCTCCCAATGAAGATATCATAACATAAGCATTACATCAGAACAGGACCTGATGGACCCAGAAGAGGCCCTCAGACTCTCAGTGGCTCCACGTGATCTTTAATGTTTTAGAAGGTAGACTCACCTTTGGACCTTCTTTCTTGATGGAGTCAGACTTGGGCTTTGCTCTGAGGAGAAACACACAGTCAGGTGATGCAGAAAACACCTCATGCAGATCTACCTCATGCTGATCTACCTCATGCAGATCTACATCATGCAGATCTACCTCATGCTGATCTACCTCATGCTGATCTACCTGATGCAGATCTACCTGATGCAGATCTACCTGATACTCACTGAGAGGGAAGCCATGAGCTCGATCAGACGCCGCTGCAACTGGACGAGCCCTCCTCTGTGGAGACAGACACCACGTTAATACACTGAGACCCTCATTACTGTAACTACAGTCCATTACTGTAACTACAGTCTCATTACTGTAACTACAGTCACATTACTGCAACTACAGTCTCATTACTGTAACTACAGTCACATTACTGTAACTACAGTCACATTACTGTAACTACAGTCACATTACTGTAACTACAGTCTCATTACTGCAACTACAGTCAAATTACTGCAACTACAGTCACATTACTGCAACTACAGTCTCATTACTGTAACTACAGTCACATTACTGTAACTACAGTCACATTACTGTAACTACAGTCTCATTACTGCAACTACAGTCTCATTACTGCAACTACAGTCTCATTACTGTAACTACAGTCTCATTACTGCAACTACAGTCAAATTACTGCAACTACAGTCACATTACTGCAACTACAGTCAAATTACTGTAACTACAGTCACATTACTGTAACTACAGTCTCATTACTGCAACTACAGTCTCATTACTGTAACTACAGTCTCATTACTGCAACTACAGTCACATTACTGTAACTACAGTCTCATTACTGTAACTACAGTCTCATTACTGTAACTACAGTCACATTACTGTAACTACAGTCTCATTACTGTAACTACAGTCACATTACTGTAACTACAGTCTCATTACTGCAACTACAGTCACATTACTGTAACTACAGTCTCATTACTGTAACTACAGTCACATTACTGTAACTACAGTCTCATTACTGTAACTACAGTCACATTACTGTAACTACAGTCACATTACTGTAACTACAGTCACATTACTGTAACTACAGTCACATTACTGTAACTACAGTCTCATTACTGTAACTACAGTCACATTACTGTAACTACAGTCACATTACTGCAACTACAGTCACATTACTGTAACTACAGTCTCATTACTGTAACTACAGTCACATTACTGTAACTACAGTCTCATTACTGCAACTACAGTCACATTACTGTAACTACAGTCACATTACTGTAACTACAGTCACATTACTGTAACTACAGTCTCATTACTGTAACTACAGTCTCATTACTGCAACTACAGTCTCATTACTGCAACTACAGTCACATTACTGTAACTACAGTCACATTACTGTAACTACAGTCTCATTACTGCAACTACAGTCTCATTACTGTAACTACAGTCTCATTACTGCAACTACAGTCACATTACTGTAACTACAGTCTCATTACTGTAACTACAGTCACATTACTGTAACTACAGTCTCATTACTGTAACTACAGTCACATTACTGTAACTACAGTCTCATTACTGCAACTACAGTCTCATTACTGCAACTACAGTCACATTACTGTAACTACAGTCTCATTACTGTAACTACAGTCACATTACTGTAACTACAGTCTCATTACTGCAACTACAGTCACATTACTGTAACTACAGTCTCATTACTGCAACTACAGTCTCATTACTGTAACTACAGTCACATTACTGTAACTACAGTCTCATTACTGCAACTACAGTCACATTACTGTAACTACAGTCTCATTACTGTAACTACAGTCACATTACTGTAACTACAGTCTCATTACTGCAACTACAGTCTCATTACTGTAACTACAGTCACATTACTGTAACTACAGTCTCATTACTGTAACTACAGTCACATTACTGCAACTACAGTCTCATTACTGTAACTACAGTCTCATTACTGCAACTACAGTCTCATTACTGCAACTACAGTCTCATTACTGCAACTACAGTCACATTACTGCAACTACAGTCTCATTACTGCAACTACAGTCTCATTACTGCAACTACAGTCTCATTACTGCAACTACAGTCACATTACTGTAACTACAGTCTCATTACTGTAACTACAGTCTCATTACTGCAACTACAGTCACATTACTGCAACTACAGTCTCATTACTGTAACTACAGTCTCATTACTGCAACTACAGTCTCATTACTGCAACTACAGTCTCATTACTGCAACTACAGTCTCATTACTGCAACTACAGTCTCATTACTGCAACTACAGTCTCATTACTGCAACTACAGTCTCATTACTGCAACTACAGTCACATTACTGCAACTACAATCACATTACTGCAACTACAGTCTCATTACTGTAACTACAGTCACATTACTGCAACTACAGTCTCATTACTGTAACTACAGTCACATTACTGTAACTACAGTCTCATTACTGTAACTACAGTCACATTACTGCAACTACAGTCTCATTACTGTAACTACAGTCTCATTACTGCAACTACAGTCTCATTACTGCAACTACAGTCTCATTACTGCAACTACAGTCACATTACTGCAACTACAATCACATTACTGCAACTACAGTCTCATTACTGTAACTACAGTCACATTACTGCAACTACAGTCTCATTACTGTAACTACAGTCTCATTACTGCAACTACAGTCTCATTACTGTAACTACAGTCTCATTACTGCAACTACAATCACATTACTGCAACTACAGTCTCATTACTGTAACTACAGTCTCATTACTGCAACTACAATCACATTACTGCAACTACAGTCTCATTACTGTAACTACAGTCTCATTACTGCAACTACAATCACATTACTGCAACTACAGTCTCATTACTGCAACTACAGTCACATTACTGTAACTACAGTCTCATTACTGTAACTACAGTCCATTACTGCAACTACAGTCTCATTACTGCAACTACAGTCACATTACTGCAACTACAATCACATTACTGTAACTACAGTCTCATTACTGCAACTACAGTCACATTACTGTAACTACAGTCTCATTACTGTAACTACAGTCTCATTACTGTAACTACAGTCACATTACTGCAACTACAATCACATTACTGCAACTACAGTCTCATTACTGTAACTACAGTCTCATTACTGCAACTACAGTCAAATTACTGTAACTACAGTCTCATTACTGTAACTACAGTCTCATTACTGCAACTACAGTCACATTACTGCAACTACAATCACATTACTGCAACTACAGTCTCATTACTGCAACTACAGTCACATTACTGCAACTACAGTCTCATTACTGCAACTACAGTCTCATTACTGTAACTACAGTCTCATTACTGCAACTACAGTCTCATTACTGTAACTACAGTCTCATTACTGCAACTACAGTCACATTACTGCAACTACAGTCACATTACTGCAACTACAGTCTCATTACTGCAACTACAGTCTCATTACTGTAAACTACAGTCTCATTACTGCAACTACAGTCTCATTACTGCAACTACAGTCACATTACTGCAACTACAGTCTCATTACTGCAACTACAGTCACATTACTGCAACTACAGTCACATTACTGCAACTACAGTCTCATTACTGCAACTACAGTCTCATTACTGTAACTACAGTCTCATTACTGCAACTACAGTCTCATTACTGCAACTACAGTCTCATTACTGCAACTACAGTCTCATTACTGTAACTACAGTCTCATTACTGTAACTACAGTCTCATTACTGCAACTACAGTCACATTACTGCAACTACAGTCTCATTACTGCAACTACAGTCTCATTACTGTAACTACAGTCTCATTACTGCAACTACAGTCTCATTACTGTAACTACAGTCTCATTACTGTAACTACAGTCTCATTACTGTAACTACAGTCTCATTACTGCAACTACAGTCACATTACTGCAACTACAGTCTCATTACTGCAACTACAGTCACATTATTGCAACTACAGTCACATTACTGCAACTACAGTCTCATTACTGCAACTACAGTCTCATTACTGTAACTACAGTCACATTACTGCAACTACAGTCTCATTACTGCAACTACAGTCTCATTACTGTAACTACAGTCTCATTACTGCAACTACAGTCACATTACTGCAACTACAGTCTCATTACTGCAACTACAGTCTCATTACTGTAACTACAGTCACATTACTGCAACTACAGTCACATTACTGCAACTACAGTCACATTACTGTAACTACAGTCTCATTACTGCAACTACAGTCACATTACTGTAACTACAGTCTCATTACTGCAACTACAGTCACATTACTGTAACTACAGTGTCATTACTGTAACTACAGTCTCATTACTGCAACTACAGTCTCATTACTGTAACTACAGTCTCATTACTGCAACTACAGTCACATTACTGTAACTACAGTCACATTACTGCAACTACAGTCACATTACTGTAACTACAGTGTCATTACTGTAACTACAGTCTCATTACTGCAACTACAGTCTCATTACTGTAACTACAGTCTCATTACTGCAACTACAGTCTCATTACTGTAACTACAGTCACATTACTGTAACTACAGTCTCATTACTGCAACTACAGTCTCATTACTGTAACTACAGTCTCATTACTGTCTCATTACTGTAACTACAGTCTCATTACTGTAACTACAATCACATTACTGTAACTACAGTCTCATACTGTAACTACAGTCTCATTACTGTAACTAGTCACATTACTGTAACTACAGTCACATTACTGCAACTACAGTCTCATTACTGTAACTACAGTCTCATTACTGTAACTACAATCACATTACTGTAACTACAGTCTCATTACTGTAACTACAGTCTCATTACTGTAACTACAATCACATTACTGTAACTACAGTCTCATTACTGTAACTACAGTCTCATTACTGTAACTACAGTCTCATTACTGTAACTACAATCACATTACTGTAACTACAGTCTCATTACTGTAACTACAGTCTCATTACTGTAACTACAGTCACATTACTGTAACTAGTCACATTACTGTAACTACAGTCACATTACTGCAACTACAGTCTCATTACTGCAACTACAGTCTCATTACTGTAACTACAATCACATTACTGTAACTACAGTCTCATTACTGCAACTACAGTCACATTACTGTAACTACAGTCACATTACTGTAACTACAGTCTCATTACTGTAACTAGTCACATTACTGCAACTACAGTCTCATTACTGTAACTACAGTCCATTACTGTAACTACAGTCACATTACTGCAACTACAGTCAATACTGCAACTACAGTCACATTACTGTAACTACAGCCTCATTACTGTAACTACAGTCACATTACTGCAACTACAGTCTCATTACTGTAACTACAGTCTCATTACTGCAACTACAGTCACATTACTGTAACTACAGTCTCATTACTGCAACTACAGTCACATTACTGCAACTACAGTCACATTACTGTAACTACAGTGTCATTACTGTAACTACAGTCTCATTACTGCAACTACAGTCTCATTACTGTAACTACAGTCTCATTACTGCAACTACAGTCTCATTACTGTAACTACAGTCACATTACTGTAACTACAGTCTCATTACTGCAACTACAGTCTCATTACTGCAACTACAGTCTCATTACTGTAACTACAGTCTCATTACTGTCTCATTACTGAACTACAGTCCATTACTGTAACTACAATCACATTACTGTAACTACAGTCTCATTACTGTAACTACAGTCTCATTACTGTAACTACAGTCTCATTACTGTAACTACAGTCACATTACTGTAACTAGTCACATTACTGTAACTACAGTCACATTACTGCAACTACAGTCTCATTACTGTAACTAGTCACATTACTGTAACTACAGTCACATTACTGCAACTACAGTCTCATTACTGCAACTACAGTCACATTACTGCAACTACAGTCCATTACTGCAACTACAGTCTCATTACTGCAACTACAGTCTCATTACTGTAACTACAATCACATTACTGTACTACAGTCTCATTACTGCAACTACAGTCACATTACTGTAACTACAGTCACATTACTGTAACTACAGTCTCATTACTGTAACTAGTCACATTACTGCAACTACAGTCTCATTACTGTAACTACAGTCACATTACTGTAACACAGTCACATTACTGCAACTACAGTCACATTACTGCAACTACAGTCACATTACTGTAACTACAGCCTCATTACTGTACTACAGTCACATTACTGCAACTACAGTCTCATTACTGTAACTACAGTCTCATTACTGCAACTACAGTCAACTTACTGTAACTACAGTCTCATTACTGCAACTACAGTCACATTACTGCAACTACAGTCACATTACTGTAACTACAGTGTCATTACTGTAACTACAGTCTCATTACTGCAACTACAGTCTCATTACTGTAACTACAGTCTCATTACTGCAACTACAGTCTCATTACTGTAACTACAGTCACATTACTGTAACTACAGTCTCATTACTGCAACTACAGTCTCATTACTGCAACTACAGTCTCATTACTGTAACTACAGTCTCATTACTGTCTCATTACTGTAACTACAGTCTCATTACTGTAACTACAATCACATTACTGTAACTACAGTCTCATTACTGTAACTACAGTCTCATTACTGTAACTACAGTCTCATTACTGTAACTACAGTCACATTACTGTAACTAGTCACATTACTGTAAACTACAGTCACTTACTGCAACTACAGTCCATTACTGCAACTACAGTCTCATTACTGTACTACAATCACATTACTGTAACTACAGTCTCATTACTGCAACTACAGTCACATTACTGTAACTACAGTCTCATTACTGCAACTACAGTCACATTACTGTAACTACAGTCTCATTACTGTAACTAGTCACATTAACTGCAACTACAGTCTCATTACTGTAACTACAGTCGCAGTACTGTAACTACAGTCTCATTACTGTAACTACAGTCACATTACTGTAACTACAGTCTCATTACAGTAACTACAGTCACATTACTGTAACTACAGTCTCATTACTGTAACTAGTCACATTACTGTAACTACAGTCTCATTACAGTAACTACA
>JAAKFY010000006.1:2424586-2435501 GCA_011823955.1 Dissostichus mawsoni | reverse complement strand
CCAGGACTAAAGACCACAGAATACTAGATTAAACCAGGACTAAAACACCAGAGAGTAGTAGATTAAACCAGGACAAAAACACCAGAGAGTACTAGATTAAACCAGGACTAAAGACCACAGAGTACTAGACTAAACCAGGACTAAAACACCAGAGAATACTAGATTAAACAGGACTAAAACATCAGAGAGTACTAGATTAAACCAGGACTAAAACACCAGAGAATACTAGATTAAACCAGGACTAAAACACCAGAGAGTACTAGATTAAACCAGGACTAAAAACACCAGAGAATACTAGATTAAACCAGGACTAAAACACCAGAGAGTACTAGATTAAACCAGGACTAAAACACCAGAGAGTACTAGATTAAACCAGGACTAAAACACCAGAGAGTACTAGATTAAACCAGGACTAAAACACCAGAGAGTACTAGATTAAACCAGGACTAAAACCCAGAGAGTACTAGACTAAACCAGGACTAAAACACCAGAGAGTACGAGACAAACCAGGACTAAAGACCACAGAATACTAGATTAAACCAGGACTAAAGTACCAGAGAATACTAGATTAACCAGGACTAAAACACCAGAGAGTACGAGACTAAACCAGGACTAAAGACCACAGAGTACTAGATTAAACCAGGACTAAAGACCACAGAATACTAGATTAAACACAATAAAACACCAGAGAGTACTAGATTAAACCAGGACTAAAACACCAGAGAGTAGTAGATTAAACCAGGATAAAGACCACAGAATACTAGATTAAACCAGGACTAAAACACCAGAGAGTACTAGATTAAACCAGGACTAAAACATCAGAGAGTACTAGATTAAACCAGGACTAAAACACCAGAGAGTACTAGATTAAACCAGGACTAAAGACCACAGAATACTAGATTAAACCAGGACTAAAACACCAGAGAGTACTAGATTAAACCAGGACTAAAACACCAGAGAGTACTAGATTAAACCAGGACTAAAACACCAGAGAGTACTAGATTAAACCAGGACTAAAACACCAGAGATACTAGATTAAACCAGGACTAAAGACCACAGAATACTAGATTAAACCAGGACTAAAACACCAGAGAGTACTAGATTAAACCAGGACTAAAACATCAGAGAGTACTAGATTAAACCAGGACTAAAACACCAGAGAGTACTAGATTAAACCAGGACTAAAACACAGAGAGTACTAGATTAAACCAGGACTAAAACACCAGAGATACTAGATTAAACCAGGACTAAAACACCAGAGAGTACTAGATTAAACCAGGACTAAAACACCAGAGAGTACTAGATTAAACCAGGACTAAAACACCAGAGAGTACTAGACTAAACCAGGACTAAAACACCAGAGAGTACGAGACTAAACCAGGACTAAAGACCACAGAATACTAGATAAACCAGGACTAAAGTACCAGAGAATACTAGATTAAACCAGGACTAAAACACCAGAGAGTACGAGACTAAACCAGGACTAAAGACCACAGAGTACTAGATTAAACCAGGACTAAAGACCACAGAATACTAGATTAAACCAGGACTAAAACACCAGAGAATACTAGATTAAACCAGGACTAAAACACCAGAGAGTAGTAGATTAAACCAGGACTAAAGACCACAGAATACTAGATTAAACCAGGACTAAAACACCAGAGAGTACTAGATTAAACCAGGACTAAAACATCAGAGAGTACTAGATTAAACCAGGACTAAAACACCAGAGAGTACTAGATTAAACCAGGACTAAAACACCAGAGAGTACTAGATTAAACCAGGACTAAAGACCACAGAATACTAGATTAAACCAGGACTAAAACACCAGAGAGTACTAGATTAAACCAGGACTAAAACACCAGAGAGTACTAGATTAAACCAGGACTAAAGACCACAGAATACTAGATTAACCAGGACTAAAACACCAGAGAGTACTAGATTAAACCAGGACTAAAACACCAGAGAGTACTAGATTAAACCAGACTAAAGACCACAGAATACTAGATTAAACCAGGACTAAAACACCAGAGGTACTAGATTAAACCAGGACTAAAACATCAGAGTACTAGATTAAACCAGGACTAAAACACCAGAGAGTACTAGATTAAACCAGGACTAAAGACCACAGAATACAGGACTAAACCAGGACTAAAACACCAGAGAATACAGGACTAAACCAGGACTAAAAACACCAGAGAATATGACACTAAACCAGGACTAAAATACCAGAGAATACAGGACTAAACCAGGACTAAAACACCAGAGATTATGACACTAAACCAGGACTAAAACACCAGAAGAATTAGACTAAACCAGGACTAAACCAGGACTAAACCAGGACTAAAACACCAGAGAATACAGGACAAAACCAGGACTAAAGCACCAGAGATTATGACACTAAACCAGGACTAAACCAGGACTAAACCAGGACTAAAACACCAGAGAATACAGGACAAACCAGGACTAAAACACCAGAGAATAATAGACTAAACCAGGACTAAAACACCAGAGATTATGACACTAAACCAGGACTAAAACACCAGAGAATACAGGACAAAACCAGGACTAAAGTACCAGACAATATTAGACTAAACCAGGACTAAAACACCAGAGAGTACTAGATTAAACCAGGACTAAAACACCAGAGAGTAGTAGATTAAACCAGGACTAAAGACACAGAATACTAGATTAAACCAGGACTAAAACACCAGAGAGTAGTAGATTAAACCAGGACTAAAGACCACAGAATACTAGATTAAACCAGGACTAAAACACCAGAGAGTACTAGATTAAACCAGGACTAAAACACCAGAGAGTACTAGATTAAACCAGGACTAAAGACCACAGAATACTAGATTACACCAGGACTAAACACCAGAGAGTACTAGATTAAACCAGGACTAAAACACCAGAGAGTACTAGATTAAACCAGGACTAAAACACCAGAGAGTACTAGATTAAACCAGGACTAAAACACCAGAGATTATGACACTAAACCAGGACTAAAACACCAGAGAATATGACACTAAACCAGGACTAAAACACCAGAGATTATGACACTAAACCAGGACTAAAACACCAGAGAATATGACACTAAACCAGGACTAAAATACCAGAGAATACAGGACTAAACCAGGACTAAAACACCAGAGATTATGACACTAAACCAGGACTAAAACACCAGAGATACAGGACTAAACCAGGACTAAAACACCAGAGATTATGACACTAAACCAGGACTAAAACACCAGAGAATACAGGACTAAACCAGGACTAAAACACCAGAGAATAAAGGACTAAACCAGGACTAAAACACCAGAGATTATGACACTAAACCAGGACTAAAACACCAGAGAATACAGGACTAAACCAGGACTAAAACACCAGAGAATACAGGACTAAACCAGGACTAAAACACCAGAGAATACAGGACAAAACCAGGACTAAAGCACCAGAGATTATGACACTAAACCAGGACTAAAACACCAGAGAATAATAGACTAAACCAGGACTAAAACACCACAGAATACAGGACTAAACCAGGACTAAAACACCAGAGAATACAGGACTAAACCAGGACTAAAACACCAGAGAATATGACACTAAACCAGGACTAAAATACCAGAGAATACAGGACTAAACCAGGACTAAAACACCAGAGATTATGACACTAAACCAGGACTAAACCAGGACTAAACCAGGACTAAAACACCAGAGAATACAGGACAAAACCAGGACTAAAACACCAGAGAATAATAGACTAAACCAGGACTAAAACACCAGAGAATAATAGACTAAACCAGGACTAAAACACCAGAGATTATGACACTAAACCAGGACTAAAACACCGAAGATATAGACTAAACCAGGACTAAACCAGGACTAAACCAGGACTAAAACACCAGAGAATACAGGACAAAACCAGGACTAAAGCACCAGAGATTATGACACTAAACCAGGACTAAACCAGGACTAAACCAGGACTAAAACACCAGAGAATACAGGACAAAACCAGGACTAAAACACCAGAGAATAATAGACTAAACCAGGACTAAAACACCAGAGAATAATAGACTAAACCAGGACTAAAACACCAGAGATTATGACACTAAACCAGGACTAAAACACCAGAGAATAATAGACTAAACCAGGACTAAAACACCAGAGATTATGACACTAAACCAGGACTAAAACACCAGAGAATACTAGACTAAACCAGGACTAAAACACCAGAGAATACAGGACAAAACCAGGACTAAAGTACCAGACAATATTAGACTAAACCAGGACTAAAACACCAGAGAATACTAGACTAAACCAGGACTAAAACACCAGAGAGTACTAGATTAAACCAGGACTAAAACACCAGAGAGTAGTAGATTAAACCAGGACTAAAACACCAGAGAGTACTAGATTAAACCAGGACTAAAGACCACAGAATACTAGATTAACCAGGACTAAAACACCAGAGAGTAGTAGATTAAACCAGGACTAAAGACCACAGAATACTAGATTAAACCAGGACTAAAACACCAGAGAGTACTAGATTAAACCAGGACTAAAACACCAGAGAGTACTAGATTAAACCAGGACTAAAGACCACAGAATACTAGATTAAACCAGGACTAAAACACCAGAGAGTACTAGATTAAACCAGGACTAAAACACCAGAGGTACTAGATTAAACCAGGACTAAAACACCAGAGATTATGACACTAAACCAGGACTAAAACACCAGAGAATATGACACTAAACCAGGACTAAAACACCAGAGATTATGACACTAAACCAGGACTAAAACACCAGAGATTATGACACTAAACCGGACTAAAACAGGACTAAAACACCAGAGAATACAGGACTAAACCAGGACTAAAACACCAGAGAATACAGGACAAAACCAGGACTAAAGCACCAGAGATTATGACACTAAACCAGGACTAAAACACCAGAGAATACAGGACTAAACCAGGACTAAAACACCACAGATTATGACACTAAACCAGGACTAAACCAGGACTAAAACACCAGAGATACAGGACTAAACCAGGACTAAAACACCAGAGAATACAGGACAAAACCAGGACTAAAGCACCAGAGATTATGACACTAAACCAGGACTAAAACACCAGAGAAAATAGACTAAACCAGACTAAAACACCAGAGAATACAGGACTAAACCAGGACTAAAACACCACAGAATACAGGACTAAACCAGGACTAAAACACCAGAGAATACAGGACTAAACCAGGACTAAAACACCAGAGAATACAGGACTAAACCAGGACTAAAACACCAGAGAATAATAGACTAAACCAGGACTAAACACCAGAGAATACAGGACTAAACCAGGACTAAAACACCAGAGAATACAGGACTAAACCAGGACTAAAACACCACAGAATACAGGACTAAACCAGGACTAAAACCCTAGTCTTCATTACTCCAGATTGCTTTAATTCTTCTCCTTCTTATTGCATAACAATCTGAGCACAGTGAGTTGGTCCTCCCACTCATATCATGATTTTCTGCCAACATCTTCGACATCTTCATCTTCATCATCCTACGCTCCTCACGCTGCTCTCCAACACATGACTCAACACTTTAATCATTCATCAGATGTAACTGAGGAAAGCAGAATATCCTCATCAAACACTTTATAAATCAGATTTCAATGTTTGGCTTTTACAGAAGAAGTTACAGGTTGAACTTGAACAGTGTTTGAAAGTTCTTGTTTTAATACTGTTAGTTCAGGAAAGCTCTGAATACTTATATATAAATACAGAACACTGTACGCCTCACCTCTGCTTCCACTCATTCAGTTTGGTTCTCTGTTTCATTCATTGTCTGTATTCATATTAATTAGTAGAAGAAAAACAAAAGTCATATTAAATATGTTGATTGTCATTTGTTCCTTAATGTATGAACATATTATTTTAAATATAACAAAAACAACTGTATTTTCATTTTTTTACTTTTTCTTTTGCAAAATTATAGTTTATTTGACTTCCTATCTGTTTATAAAAAAAAGTTTAAATAACTAATTTCCAGTCTTTTCATAAAGTATTTGGACAGAAGTCCTGCAGAACAGAGCAGAAGGATCACTGCTGTCCCTCCAGCCGCTCCTATCGCACACAGAGAGCTGCAGGGAACAACATGTGATAGTATTTATGATGTGAATCAGAAAGTAAAGAGCTCTCCTCCTCCTCCTCCTCCTCCTCTCCTCCTCCTCTCCTCCTCTTCCTCCTCCTCTTCCTCTCTTACCGGACTTCACCATCCGCTCCCCGGAGCTCAGACCTCCATCTGTCCAGAGAGAAATAAAGACCTGCACAGCCTGAATCCTTCCTCTCTGCTGCTGGAGCTCCTCCTCCTCCTCCTCCTCCTCCTCCTCCTCCTCCTCCTCCTCCTCCTCCTCCTCCTCCTCTTCTTCCTCTTCCTCCTCCTCTCTGCAGGAGCTCTTCCTCCTCTTTCTCCTCCTCCTCTTCCTGCTCCTCCTCCTCCTCCTTCTCTTCCTCCTCTTCTTCCTCTTCCTCCTTCCCCCCTCTTCCTACTCCTCCTCCTCCTCCTCCTCCTCTTTGTGTCTCTAACCTACTCTCACTCTTTCCCACGCTGTTTGAAATAAAAACCTGATCGCTTCAGCTGATACATTCTTCATCTGGAGACTACATTTCCCACAATGCACCAGCATATGTTTGTTATGTTTCTCCTTAGTCTGTATACGTTATGTACGATTTCCCACAATAAAGAGTCCTCTCCTGCTGATGTTCAGGTGTATATCAGTATGTAGTGTCTCTACTTTAAAGAGTCCTCTCTGCTGATGTTCAGGTGTGTATCAGTATGTAGTGTCTCTACTTTAAAGAGTACTCTCCTGCTGATGTTCAGGTGTATATCAGTATGTTGTGTCTCTACTTTAAAGAGTCCTCTCCTGCTGATGTTCAGGTGTATATCAGTATGTAGTGTCTCTACTTTAAAGAGTACTCTCCTGCTGATGTTCAGGTGTATATCAGTATGTAGTGTCTCTACTTTAAAGAGTCCTCTCCTGCTGATGTTCAGGTGTGTATCAGTATGTAGTGTCTCTACTTTAAAGAGTCCTCTCCTGCTGATGTTCAGGTGTGTATCAGTATGTAGTGTCTCTACTTTAAAGAGTCCTCTCCAGCTGATGTTCAGGTGTATATCAGTATATAGTGTCTCTACTTTAAAGAGTCCTCTCCTGCTGATGTTCAGGTGTATATCAGTATGTAGTGACTCTACTTTAAAGAGTCCTCTCCTGCTGATGTTCAGGTGTATATCAGTATGTAGTGTCTCTACTTTAAAGAGTCCTCTCCTGCTGATGTTCAGGTGTATATCAGTATGTAGTGTCTCTACTTTAAAGAGTCCTCTCCTGCTGATGTTCAGGTGTATATCAGTATGTTGTGTCTCTACTTTAAAGAGTCCTCTCCTGCAGATGTTCAGGTGTATATCATTATGTAGTGTCTCTACTTTAAAGAGTCCTCTCCTGCTGATGTGCAGGTGTATATCAGTATGTAGTGTCTCTACTTTAAAGAGTCCTCTCCTGCTGATGTTCAGGTGTATATCAGTATGTAGTGCCTCTACTTTAAAGAGTCCTCTCCTGCTGATGTTCAGGTGTATATCAGTATCTAGTGTCTCTACTTTAAAGAGTCCTCTCCAGCTGATGTTCAGGTGTATATCAGTATATAGTGTCTCTACTTTAAAGAGTCCTCTCCTGCTGATGTTCAGGTGTATATCAGTATGTAGTGACTCTACTTTAAAGAGTCCTCTCCTGCTGATGTTCAGGTGTATATCAGTATGTAGTGTCTCTACTTTAAAGAGTCCTCTCCTGCTGATGTTCAGGTGTATATCAGTATGTAGTGTCTCTACTTTAAAGAGTCCTCTCCTGCTGATGTTCAGGTGTATATCAGTATGTTGTGTCTCTACTTTAAAGAGTCCTCTCCTGCAGATGTTCAGGTGTATATCATTATGTAGTGTCTCTACTTTAAAGAGTCCTCTCCTGCTGATGTGCAGGTGTATATCAGTATGTAGTGTCTCTACTTGAAAGAGTCCTCTCCTGCTGATGTTCAGGTGTATATCAGTATGTAGTGTCTCTACTTTAAAGAGTCCTCTCCTGCTGATGTTCAGGTGTATATCAGTATGTAGTGCCTCTACTTTAAAGAGTCCTCTCCTGCTGATGTTCAGGTGTATTCAGTATCTAGTGTCTCTACTTTAAAGAGTCCTCTCCACGTCGTCATGTATTGACTCAGAGAGAACTCAGACTCCCAGAGTGCACCTCTGCTGTCGAACGGTAGCCACAGAGGGACAAACTTACCTTTTCCGTTGGGGTGTTTCCCCCGAGGCTCCTGTCTGATGCTGTAGGCCTTCTGGGAAACAAAGAGAAATAATGAGTAATAATATCAAGTTATTTTAACAACGTAGAATAAACAGTCCCGTAGTGACGTAGATTAAACAGTCCCGTAGTGACGTAGATTGAACAGTCCCGTAGTGACGTAGATTAAACAGTCCTGTAGTGACGTAGATTAAACAGTCCGTAGTGACGTAGATTAAACAGTCCCGTAGTGACGTGGATTAAACAGTCCCGTAGTGACGTAGATTAAACAGTCCCGTAGTGACGTGGATTAAACAGTCCCGTAGTGACGTAGATTAAACAGTCCCGTAGTGACGTAGATTAAACAGTCCCGTAGTGACGTAGATTAAACAGTCCCGTAGTGACGTAGATTAAACAGTCCTGTAGTGACGTAGATTAAACAGTCCCGTAGTGACGTAGATTAAACAGTCCCGTAGTGACGTGGATTAAACAGTCCCGTAGTGACGTAGATTAAACAGTCCCGTAGTGACGTGGATTAAACAGTCCCGTAGTGACGTAGATTAAACAGTCCCGTAGTGACGTAGATTAAACAGTCCCGTAGTGACGTAGATTAAACAGTCCCGTAGTGACGTAGATTAAACAGTCCCGTAGTGACGTAGATTAAACAGTCCCGTAGTGACGTAGATTAAACAGTCCTGTAGTGACGTAGATTAAACAGTCCCGTAGTGACGTAGATTAAACAGTCCCGTAGTGACGTGGATTAAACAGTCCCGTAGTGACGTAGATTAAACAGTCCCGTAGTGACGTGGATTAAACAGTCCCGTAGTGACGTAGAATAAACAGTCCTGTAGTGAAGTAGAATAAACAGTCCCGTAGTGACGTAGAATAAACAGTCCTGTAGTGAAGTAGAATAAACAGTCCCGTAGTGAAGTAGAATAAAAAGTCCCGTAGTGACATAGAAAAAAAGTCCCGTAGTGACGTGGAATAAAAAGTCCCGTAGTGACGTAGAATAAAAAATCCTGTAGTGACGTGGAATAAAAAGTCCCGTAGTGACGTGGAATAAAAAGTCCCATAGTGACGTGGAATAAAAAGTCCCGTAGTGACATAGAATAAAAAGTCCGTAGTGACGTGGAATAAAAGTCCCGTAGTGACGTAGAATAAAAAGTCCCGTAGTGACGTGGAATAAAAAGTCCCGTAGTGACGTGGAATAAAAAGTCCCGTAGTGACGTGGAATAAAAAGTCCCGTAGTGACGTGGAATAAAAAGTCCCGTAGTGACGTGGAATAAAAAGTCCCGTAGTGACGTGGAATAAAAAGTCCCGTAGTGACGTGGAATAAAAAGTCCCGTAGTGACGTACCTAAATACTTATTTGATCCCACATTACATTATTTTCCTTAAACTAACTAAAGCAAAATGACCATGTTTTTAAAGCCGTGCTCGTATGAAGCGAGTTGGGGATAAAAACCGGGTGTTTAAAGACGTGTGAAAAAGAAACATTTCCTTAAAAGTGTTGCGACCCCTCAGCTGAGACATTCTGTTTCTGGCAACTACATTACCCACAATGCACCAGCAGAAGATTTGTTATGTTTCTGGGTCTGGACTCGTTTTTCAGCAGCTCTTTTGGCGTTGGTCACTTTTCTGAATCACAACCCCCCCAATGGCTGAATGGACTTTGTGTTGGTTGCTAGGAGACGTCATCTGCTCCCCTCCCCCCCCTACAGACCCTCCTCTCTTTGTGATGCTGTTTTCAGTTTCTGCAACACATTCATTCCAGAGTACTGAAGAGTCTCAGGTAATACCGAAGGGAGAAAGTATTATACTTAAAGTAATAATTCCACAGTTTAGAAATACTCAGTTACAAGTAATAGTTTTCATTCTTTACTTGAGTCAAAGTACCAAAGTATCAGCATCAAGATGAACTTCAAGCACCAAAACTAACGTGGTTATTGTGCAGAATGATATATATATTTTACAAATGGATATTAGTTGGTGGTGCATTAAAGAGGATCTATTCTCCCTTTCCGTAGACGGTTCTATAGGTTTTCAGGGACTGTAATGTGAGGATTTTCACAATAAAAGCCTCAGTGAGTCTTCAGGGACTAGCCGAATGTGGGGGTTTTCACAATAAAAGCCTCAGTAAGTCTTAAGGGATGTATTGTGAGGATGTTCACAATAAAAGCCTCAGTGAGTCTTAAGGGATGTATTGTGAGGATTTTCACAATAAAAGCCTCAGTGAGTCTTAAGGGATGTAATGTGAGGATTTTCACAATAAAAGCCTCAGTGAGTCTTCAGGGACTGGCCAAATGTGGGATTTTCACAATAAAAGCCTCAGTGAGTCTTAAGGGATGTCTGTGAGGATTTTCACAATAAAAGCCTCAGTTAGTCTTCACGGACTGGATGTAATGTGAGGATTTTCACAACAGAACATATAATGTGAGGATTTTCACAATAAAAGCCTCAGTATGTTTTCAGGGACTGGCCGAATGTGAGAATTTTCACAATAAAAGCCTCAGTGTGTCTTCAGGGACTGGCCGAATGTGAGGATTTTCACAATAAAAGCCTCACTAAGTCTTCAGGGATGTAATGTGAGGA
>JAAKFY010000006.1:2379586-2419586 GCA_011823955.1 Dissostichus mawsoni | reverse complement strand
TATTCCGTTATACCGTTATTCCGTTATACGGTTATTCCGTTATTCCGTTATACCGTTATTCCGTTATTCCGTTATACCGTTTCCGTTATTCCGTTATACGGTTATTCCGTTATTCCGTTATACCGTTATTCCGTTATTCCGTTATTCCGTTATACCGTTATACCGTTATTCGTTATTCCGTTATTCCGTTATACCGTTATACCGTTATTCCGTTATTCCGTTATACCGTTTTCCGTTATACCGTTATTCCGTTATTCCGTTATACCGTTATTCCGTTATTCCGTTATACCGTTATACGGTTATTCCGTTATTCCGTTATTCCGTTATACCGTTATACGGTTATTCCGTTATTCCGTTATACCGTTATACCGTTATTCGTTATACCGTTATTCCGTTATACCGTTATTCCGTTATACCGTTATTCCGTTATTCCGTTATACCGTTTATTCCGTTATTCCGTTATACCGTTATACGTTATTCCGTTATTCCGTTATACCGTTATACCGTTATTCCGTTATACCGTTATTCCGTTATCCGTTATTCCGTTATACCGTTATTCCGTTATTCCGTTATCCGTTATACCGTTATTCCGTTATTTATCCGATTTATACCGTTACGTTTTCTGTTATACTGTTATTCTGTTATTCTGTTATACTGTTATTCTGTTATACCGTTATTCCGTTATTCCGTTATACCGTTATACCGTTATTCCGTTATACCGTTATTCCGTTATTCCGTTATACCGTTATTCCGTTATACCGTTATTCCGTTATACCGTTATACCGTTATACGTTATTATCGTTATTCCGTTATTCCGTTATACCGTTATTCCGTTATTCCGTTATTCCGTTATACCGTTATTCCGTTATTCCGTTTCCGTTATTATTCTGACACAAAACTGCATGAATGATTCAAATAAAGTCAAGGTTGTATTTCAACTTGTTTCCCAAAGTCTCGGGCCCTGGAGAGCGTGATCTCATCATTCTTCGGCTCCTTTTAGGATACTTTTTCTTAAATGTCAGATTTTTTTCTCAAAATTCTGACTTTTTTATTAGAATGTCAACATTTTGACTTTTTAAATGTCAAATTCAGACTTTTTCAATATCAAAAATGTTATTTTTTTTTTCTTAAAATTCAAATGTTCTGAAAAATCTCCAAATGTTGACTTTTTCTTAAAATCTCGAGAATCGGACTATTATCTCAATATCAAGTAATTCTGTTTTTATCTTAAAATTCATATGTTCTGAAAAATCTTAAAATGTTGACTTTCATTTTTTTGACTTTTTTCAGAAAATGTTGACTTTTTTCTTAAAATTCTTACTACTTTCTCAAAATTCAGATTTTTTTCACAAAATGTTAGAAAAATAAAGATCTTTTTGAACATTAAAGAATGTCGACGTGTCTAAGATCTTTAAATGCGGTCATGTTGTATACATGTTTGATTGAATGTAAAGAAATGTTAAGGACTTTAAAACGTATTTTTAATATTGCAGATGAGAGAAATACACACATTGTATTTAACGTTGGAATTGTCCCAGAGTTTCACGCCATAACACACAGAAACACACACACATTATTACTGTGAAGAGTTTGTACATCGATTGCTTTCAGAGTTTAATAAAGAGGTCTGAACACGTGGTTCTAAGAAAACACTGCAGATAGAGAACAAACAGGATTTATTATTTACACAATAAATAAAAACGGCTTCTTAAATCCATCTTTCAGCATTTATCATTATCCTGATTTACTTCCAATGATTTCATGTTTTCAGTGGGTTACGAGGGGGGGGGGGTCCTCAGTGTAGGGTTCCTCACAGGGGGAGGGGTTCCTCAGTGTGTTACGGGAGGGGGTTCCTCAGTGGGGAGGGGGTTCCTTAGTGTAGGGTTCCTCAGTGTGGGGTTCAGTGGGGAGGGGTTCCTCAGTGTGGGGTTCCTCAGTGGGGGGGGGTTCCTTAGTGTGGGGTTCCTCACAGGGGAGGGGGTTCCTCAGTGGGGGAGGGGGTTCCTCAGTGTGGGGTTCCTCAGTGGGGGGGGTTCCTTAGTGTGGGGTTCCTCAGTGGGAGTGTGGGGTTCCTCAGTGGGGGGGGGTTCCTCAGTGTGTTACGGGAGGGGATTCCTCAGTGTGGGGTTCTTCAGAAGGCGAGGGGGTTCCTCAGTGTGGGGTTCTTCAGTAGGGGAGGGGTTCCTCAGTGTGTAACAGGAGAGGAGGGGGTTCCTCAGTGTGTTACAGGAGAGGGAGGGGGTTCCTTAGTGTGGGTTCCTCAGTGTGTTACAGAGGGGAGGGGTTCCTCAGTGTTGGAGGGGGTTCCTCAGTGTGTTACAGGGGGGGGAAGGGGTTCCTCAGTGTGTTAGAGGGAGGGGGTTCCTCAGTGTTGGAGGGGGTTCCTCAGTGTGTTACAGGGGGGGGGGAGGGGTTCCTCAGTGTGTTACAGGGGGGGGGGAGGGGTTCCTCAGTGGGTGTTCCTCAGTGGGTGTTCCTCAGTGGGGGGTTCCTCAGACTCCCTCCCCGGTCCACTCATCTGCATGAACAGGTCTCTCAGCTCTGAGATGTCGGGGGGTCTCGCTGCTCGCGCTCCTCGATGAAGTCCCACAGACGCACGTTGTTCATGAACTGAGAGACAGACAAGAAGACCTTAGAAACTACAAATCCCAGCAGCTGAAGGACTACAAACTGGGTTGGGAGGGTTACTACTAGTTACATGTTTACAAAGAATGTCATCAGGAACGTAATCTGAGAGTCAAAATATAAAAGTTACTTTTCCATTAGGCCCGGGACCCCCACGGACATTATCCGCCCCATAATAACACTACGCATTACATCATTTCTTTGGTATCGTGATTACGTAATCCCGTTACATGCTATCCATTACAATCTGTCAGACACATGCTTTAAAAACTACAAATCCCAGCAGCTGAAGGACTACAAACATGGTTGGGGGGTTACTTTGTAAATGCAATCCGTTAAGTAACTAGTTACCTGTCAAAAAGTGTAATGAGTAATCTGAGAAACTACAGAAACTACAAATCCCAGCAGCTGAAGGACTACAAACTGAGCTTCACTGACCCGTACGCCCCCTCGGAGCTCAGCTGTTTTCGGGCGGTCCGGTTCTTCCGCGGGTGCCGTCAGGCAGGGCATGGAGATAGAGACACTTCCCCCCGAAGGACAGACCCCCGACCCTGATCGAAGTACTTACAGGACTTCTTACTGCAGGGAACACAAGCTTTAGTAAAACAGCGTCTTCAAACATGTCTTTAATGTCAATCACTCCTGTTGTTACTCATAATTATGCATATTAAAATACTAATAATAAAAACATAATACGCATATATAAAATAATAATGTAAATAATATGTAAATACCTGACTCCGGACTTAAAGAGGTCGATCAGGTGATCCTTCTCCTCCTGATCCTCCACCCAGAACACTGAGGGGATCACAAAACTCTGAGACCACACGACACTCAGGACACGACCTGCAGACAGACAGAGAGAGAGAGAGAGAGAGAAGGGAGAGGGAGACAGGTAGGTAGAGAGGGAGGGAGAGAGGGACAGGGAGAGAGACAGAGAGAGAGGGAGAGAGAGAGAGAAGGGGAGAGGAGACAGGTAGGTAGAGAGGGAGGGAGAGAGGACAGGGAAGAGACAGAGAGAGAGAGAGGGAGAGGGAGACAGGTAGTAAGAGGGAGGGAGAGAGGGACAGAGAGAGAGACAGAGACAGGTAGGGAGAGAGGGACAGGGAGAGGGAGACCGAGACAGAGAGAGAGACAGAGACGTAGGGAGAGAGGGAGGGAGAGAGAGAGAGACAGAGAGAGAGACAGAGAGAGAGAGAGAGAGAAGAGAGAGACAGGTAGGGAGAGAGGGACAGGGAGAGAGAGAGAGACAGAGACAGAGAGAGAGAGAGAGAGGAGAGAGAGGGAAGGGAGAGAGAGAGACAGAGACAGGAGAGAGAGAGAGAGAGAGAGAAGGGAGAGGGAGACAGGTAGGTAGAGGGGAGGAGAGAGGGACAGGGAGAGAGACAGAGAGAGAGAGAGGGAGAGGGAGACAGGTAGGTAGAGAGGGAGGGAGAGAGGACAGAGAGAGAGACAGAGACAGGTAGGAAGAGAGGGAGGGAGAGAGAGAGAGGTAGGGAGAGAGGGAGGGAGAGGGAGGGAGAGAGAGAGAGAGAGAGGGAGAGAGACAGAGAGAAAGAGAGAGACAGGTAGGAGAGAGGGAGAGAGAGATCTGTGATGATGCTGTTGCTGAAGCTGCGGGTGCACTATGATGATGTGTTATATATAGATATAGATAGATGTAGATATAGATGTATATAGAAGTGTCCTCTCACTTGATGATGCTGTTGCTGAAGCTGCGGGTGCACCTCCACTGGCGGATGCAGGTGAGACAGAAGGTGTGGCAGCAGGACGACAGGATGCCGAACCTCCGCTCACACGGGTTCAGCTTCTGCACACCAGCTCCATGCAGATAGAGCACACTGCACACACCCCATCACATTAACAATCATTATGGAATCAGTCAGCAGAGCCAATCAGATCAGTCAGTAGCTTTAAGAGCCAATCAGATCAGTCAACAGTGGAAAGAGCCAATCAGATCAATCAACAGTGTAAAGAGCCAATCAGATCAATCAACAGTGGAAAGAGCCAATCAGATCAATCAACAGTGGAAAGAGCCAATCAGATCAATCAGTGGAAAGAGCCAATCAGATCAGTCAACAGTGTAAACAGGAAGTAGAGAACCTTTCTTGACTCAGCTGAGCTGCAAACGCCTTCTCCATGTCAGCCTCAAAGTTCAGCAGACACACCTGCAGACAGACAGGTGAGAGACAGACAGGTAGAGAGAGAGACAGGTGAGAGAGAGACAGGTGAGAGACAGGTGAGAGACAGACAGGTGAGAGACAGGTGAGAGACAGAAAGGTGAAAGACAGGTGGGTGAAGAGAGACAGGTGAGAGACAGGTGAGAGACAGACAGGTGAGAGACAGACAGGTGAGAGACAGACGGGTGAGAGACAGGTGAGAGAGACAGGTGAGAGACAAACAGGCGAGAGACAGGCAGGTGAGAGAGAGACAGGTGAGAGAGACAGGTGAGACACAGACAGGTGAGAGACAGACAGGTGAGAGACAGACAGGTGAGAGACAGACAGGTGAGAGATAGGTGGGAGAGAGAGACAGGTGAGAGAAACAGGTGGGAGACAGACAGGTTAGAGACAGACAGGTGGGAGACAGACAGGTGGGAGACAGACAGGTTAGAGACAGACTTATAATAATACACTATAGTATATAAATATATATAACATAATAAATCACAGTGTATTGATTGGAGGTAAACGTGCACACCTTCTCGTGCGCTCTCCTCTGCTCGGGGTCGTGGGGGTGCAGCACCTGTAGTCTGCACACCTCACACAGGTCTCCATGCAGGTAGGTGCAGCTGTCGCCATAGTAACACTGTCCGGCGGCAGCGTAGGGACACAGCTGGCGGGGGTCGTGATAAGCCCCGCCCACTGGGGGGTTACCTGCAAGAGAGCACAGGTGAGCATTAACAACACCTTAAAACAGGTATCAGCCAATCAGGAGCCAGACTAACACCTAATAGAGAGCTAGCAGCCAATCAGGAGCCAGACTAACACCTAATAGAGAGCTAGCAGCCAATCAGGAGCCAGACTAACACTTAATAGAGAGCTAGCAGCCAATCAGGAGCCAGACTAACACTTAATAGAGAGCTAGCAGCCAATCAGGAGCCAGACTAACACCTAATAGAGAGGTAGCAGCCAATCAGGAGCCAGACTAACACCTCACATAGAGCTAGCAGCCAATCAGGAGCCAGAATAACACCTAATAGAGAGCTAGCAGCCAATCAGGAGCCAGACTAACACCTAACAGAGAGCTAGCAGCCAATCAGGAGCCAGACTAACACCTAATAGAGAGCTAGCAGCCAATCAGGAGCCAGACTAACACCTAACAGAGAGCTAGCAGCCAATCAGGAGCCAGAATAACACCTAACAGAGAGCTAGCAGCCAATCAGGCCAGACTAACACCTCACATAGAGCTAGCAGCCAATCAGGAGCCAGACTAACACCTCACATAGAGCTAGCAGCCAATCAGGAGCCAGACTAACACCTCACATAGAGCTAGCAGCCAATCAGGAGCCAGACTAACACCTAATAGAGAGCTAGCAGCCAATCAGGAGCCAGACTAACACCTCACATAGAGCTAGCCGCAATCAGGAGCCAGACTAACACCTAATAGAGAGCTAGCAGCCAATCAGGAGCCAGACTAACACCTCACAGAGAGCCAGCAGCCAATCAGGAGCCAGACTAACACCTCAGAGACAGCCAGCAGCCAATCAGGAGCCAGATATCCTCTCACCTGGTTCCTCAGATGAAGCCTCCAGTCCTGTTCTGATGGCTTCCACGTAGGAATGGGGGGAGACTGAGACCTCTGATACCCCTCTGTCTGCTGGAGCTCCATACAGACTGTCTACAGCCAGCACTGAGAGACAGACAGGTCAGAGACAGACAGGTGAGAGACAGACAGGTGGAGAGACAGACATATGTCTATGTTAAACACATATAGGACTAAAAATACTATTTAAACGAGTAAAAGGCAATCAGAGTATAAGACATATGTTTTAAATGATTATATGATAATATAAGTTACCTCTGTCTCTGAGCACCAGCGGCTTCCTGCCCCCTCCGACTGAAGGTCCGCCCCCTCCGACTGAAGGTCCGCCCCCAGCTCCTCCCACACCTGGAGGCTCCTCTGAAGCCCCTCCCCCTCTGGACGATTTGATGTGGTCATACCTGCAAACAGGAAGTGATGTCATGTATGAAAGATCCCCACCTGCACAGGAATGTGTGACTACCCGATTTGCACTGAGTTGTTGGACAACTACGTATACCTATCATGTGTCTCCCCTGAATAACCTGTCCCTATCATGTGTCACCCCTGAATAACCTGTCCCTATCATGTGTCTCCCCTGAATAACCTGTCCCTATCATGTGTCTCCCCTGAATAACCTGTCCCTATCATGTGTCACCCCTGAATAACCTGTCCCTATCATGTGTCTCCCCTGAATAACCTGTCCCTATCATGTGTCACCCCTGAATAACCTGTCCCTATCATGTGTCTCCCCTGAATAACCTGTCCTATCATGTGTCTCCCCTGAATAACCTGTCCCTATCATGTGTCTCCCCTGAATAACCTGTCCCTATCATGTGTCTCCCCTGAATAACCTGTCCCTATCATGCGTGTCCACTTTAATTGTCTTCTCCGTGATGGTATGTTTGTGTTTTCATCATGTTCTGTTGCTTTTACCTCTGAGAATATTTAACAAATTGTACAGTGTCCTTGGGTGTCATGAAAGGCGCCTTAAATAAAATGTATTATTATTTATGAATGGATGGATGGATGGATGGATGGATGGATGGATGGATGGATGGATGGATGGATGGATGGATGGATGGATGGATGGATGGATGGATGGATGGATGGATGATGGATGGATGGATGGATGGATGGATGGATGGATGGATGGATTGATACAAGGATGAAAGGATGGATGGATAGATGGATGGATGGATGGATGGATGGATGGATGGATGGATGGATGGATGGATGGATGGATGGATGGATGGATGGATGGATGGATGGATGGATGGATGGATGGATGGATGGATGGATTGATAGATACAAGGATGAAAGGATGAAAGGATGAATGGATGAATGGATGGATGATGGATGGATGGATGGATGGATGGATGATGGATGGATGATGATAATGATGAATGGATGTTACCTGCATCGCTCCCCGTACGCGCAGACCCCCCTCTGGTAGAACTTGCAGATGGTGGAGGGTTTGCTGGTGTTCGGGTCGTGAGAGAAGAGGCAGCGGCTTCCCTCTCTGCACACACCGTGCAGGAAGTACCTGAACACAACACAGGAAGTGACATCAGAAGCTCTGATTACCGGGTTTATAACTAAAAAACATTCAGCATTCAGTCTGTCATGAACACACAAAGGAGAAGGAGGTCCTGAATCCTGAGGAGACTCAAACTGACTTACATTTGATTTATTTAACAGGGACAAGCTTATTTGCACAATACATTAAAACCTTTACATCTTGAATCATTACGTTTTTACTTTATTGAAGACTTGTTCCAATACATCTTAAAAAGGCCCTTAAACACCAGCGTTCATCACATGACTGTCTGCGCTGTGCAGCTCCTTCAGTGACAGGCTGCTACTTCCTTTCAAATTCAAATAGTTTTCTCCGTCTCTTAAAAGAATACAGTCCTGGAAGATTGCTAAAATATTCATAGTGATGTTTCTACGTTGTTATTATTTTAAGTAAGCTCCTTGAGAGACAACCACCACTGGTAGACCCCTGATGTGCAATAACACTGTCTGTAAATATACAACTGTATGCAGTATACCCTCCTGCAGGTTCACGTGTAGTACCATGGTGTACATGGTAATACACATCTATTTTGTTCTTTACTCATTGTGTTATCATTGGGGCATACTTAGCCATTTCTTTGATTATTTCTCCTCACTTTATCTGCTGTTGTTTAAATGTCCCCTAATAAAGGATTTCTGATTCTGATTCTTTCAAAACTGAGAGCATGTTGTGCAGAAAACAGAAAATAAAACACAAGGTGTCCCTCAGGAGATAAGGTGTGGAGAAATGTGTAAAATTGTTGGGCTTTTTTCACAGAAAAGCAATACATTCAGGGGACATTTTGAGAAAGGAGAAGTGAGATGGACAGGTAAGAGACAGACAGTCGAGAGACGGAGAGGTGAGATGGACAGGTAAGAGACAGACAGTCGAGAGACGGAGAGGTGAGATGGACAGGTAAGAGACAGACAGTCGAGAGACGGAGAGGTGAGATGGACAGGTAAGAGACAGACAGTCGAGAGACGGAGAGGTGAGATGGACAGGTAAGAGACAGACAGTCGAGAGACGGAGAGGTGAGATGGACAGGTAAGAGACAGACAGTCGAGAGACGGAGAGGTGAGATGGACAGTAAGAGACAGACAGTCGAGAGACGGAGAGGTGAGATGGACAGGTAAGAGACAGACAGTTGAGAGACGGAGAGGTGAGATGGACAGGTGAGAGACAGACAGTCGAGAGACGGAGAGGTGAGATGGACAGGTAAGAGACAGACAGTCGAGAGACGGAGAGGTGAGATGGACAGGTAAGAGACAGACAGTCGGAGAGACGGAGAGGTGAGATGGACAGGTAAGAGACAGACAGTCGAGAGACGGAGAGGTGAGATGGACAGGTAAGAGACAGACAGTCGAGAGACGGAGAGGTGAGATGGACAGGTAAGAGACAGACAGTTGAGAGACGGAGAGGTGAGATGGACAGGTAAGAGTCAGACAGTCGAGAGACGGAGAGGTGACAGTCGAGAGACGGAGAGGTGAGATGGACAGGTAAGAGACAGACAGTCGAGAGACGGAGAGGTGAGATGGACAGGTAAGAGACAGACAGTCGAGAGACGGAGAGGTGAGATGGACAGGTAAGAGACAGACAGTCGAGAGACGGAGAGGTGAGATGGACAGGTAAGAGACAGACAGTCGAGAGACGGAGAGGTGAGATGGACAGGTAAGAGACAGACAGTTGAGAGACGGAGAGGTGAGATGGACAGGTAAGAGACAGACAGTTTAGAGACGGAGAGGTGAGACGGACAGGTAAGAGACAGACAGTCGAGAGACGGAGAGGTGAGAGATGGACAGGTAAGAGACAGACAGTTGAGAGACGGAGAGGTGAGATGGACAGGTAAGAGACAGACAGTTTAGAGACGGAGAGGTGAGACGGACAGGTAAGAGACAGACAGTTGAGAGACGGAGAGGTGAGACGGACAGGTAAGAGACAGACAGTTGAGAGACGGAGAGGTGAGATGGACAGGTAAGAGATAGACAGTTGAGAGACGGAGAGGTGAGATGGACAGGTAAGAGACAGACAGTCGAGAGACGGAGAGGTGAGATGGACAGGTAAGAGACAGACAGTTGAGAGACAGACAGTTGAGAGACAGACCGTTGAGAGACGGAGAGGTGAGATGGACAGGTAAGAGACAGACAGTTGAGAGACGGAGAGGTGAGATGGACAGGTAAGAGACAGACAGTCGAGAGACGGAGAGGTGAGATGGACAGGTAAGAGACAGACAGTCGAGAGACGGAGAGGTGAGATGGACAGGTAAGAGACAGACAGTCGAGAGACGGAGAGGTGAGATGGACAGGTAAGAGACAGACAGTCGAGAGACGGAGAGGTGAGATGGACAGGTAAGAGACAGACAGTTGAGAGACGGAGAGGTGAGATGGACAGGTGAGAGACAGACAGTCGAGAGACGGAGAGGTGAGATGGACAGGTAAGAGACAGACAGTCGAGAGACGGAGAGGTGAGATGGACAGGTAAGAGACAGACAGTCGAGAGACGGAGAGGTGAGATGGACAGGTAAGAGACAGACAGTCGAGAGACGGAGAGGTGAGATGGACAGGTAAGAGACAGACAGTCGAGAGACGGAGAGGTGAGATGGACAGGTAAGAGACAGACAGTTGAGAGACGGAGAGGTGAGATGGACAGGTAAGAGTCAGACAGTCGAGAGACGGAGAGGTGACAGTCGAGAGACGGAGAGGTGAGATGGACAGGTAAGAGACAGACAGTCGAGAGACGGAGAGGTGAGATGGACAGGTAAGAGACAGACAGTCGAGAGACGGAGAGGTGAGATGGACAGGTAAGAGACAGACAGTCGAGAGACGGAGAGGTGAGATGGACAGGTAAGAGACAGACAGTCGAGAGACGGAGAGGTGAGATGGACAGGTAAGAGACAGACAGTTGAGAGACGGAGAGGTGAGATGGACAGGTAAGAGACAGACAGTTAGAGACGGAGAGGTGAGACGGGACAGGTAAGAGACAGACAGTCGAGAGACGGAGAGGTGAGATGGACAGGTAAGAGACAGACAGTTGAGAGACGGAGAGGTGAGATGGACAGGTAAGAGACAGACAGTTTAGAGACGGAGAGGTGAGACGGACAGGTAAGAGACAGACAGTTGAGAGACGGAGAGGTGAGACGGACAGGTAAGAGACAGACAGTTGAGAGACGGAGAGGTGAGATGGACAGGTAAGAGATAGACAGTTGAGAGACGGAGAGGTGAGATGGACAGGTAAGAGACAGACAGTCGAGAGACGGAGAGGTGAGATGGACAGGTAAGAGACAGACAGTTGAGAGACAGACAGTTGAGAGACAGACGTTGAGAGACGGAGAGGTGAGATGGACAGGTAAGAGACAGACAGTTGAGAGACGGAGAGGTGAGATGGACAGGTAAGAGACAGACAGTCGAGAGACGGAGAGGTGAGATGGACAGGTAAGAGACAGACAGTCGAGAGACGGAGAGGTGAGATGGACAGGTAAGAGACAGACAGTCGAGAGACGGAGAGGTGAGATGGACAGGTAAGAGACAGACAGTCGAGAGACGGAGAGGTGAGATGGACAGGTAAGAGACAGACAGTCGAGAGACGGAGAGGTGAGATGGACAGGTGAGAGACAGACAGGTGAGAGACAGACAGACAGGTGAGAGACAGACAGAGAGGTGAGAGACAAACAGGTGGGACAGAAAAGCAGGTGAGACAGACGGACAAGACACACAGACAGGACAGATACAGACAGGTGGGAGAGACCTTAAAATAATGGTATAATGGTGTGGATTAAATATTTTGCCAAAAACAATCAGATTATGAATTCTGTTTTCAAATTGGCAGACTTTTACATCACTGGGTGTTTTCTCATTATAGGTTAGACACTGCTGGAAAGCATCCCATCATGTTTTAACTACAGTGCAGGAAAGATGCTCTAATGAATATCTGAATTACAGAAGGAGACTTGATCTAAATCTAAATTGAATCTGTGGAGTAAATCTCATTCAGGATTATGTATATTAAGGAGGAACTGAAGAGGAGAGGTTCTTTTTAATTGCGAAGGATCAGAAGAGAACCAATAATTACCTAACGGTTTAAATGGTTTGAAAATACACACATATACAGATCACAGATGACAACCTTCAGACAGAACACGAGCTAACGGCTAAAAACATTAGCTCCAGGCTAACAGACAGACAGAAGGATGAGAGACAGACAGGCAGACAGGTGAGAGACAGACAGTCAGAGAGACAGACAGGTGACAGACTCACCTGCAGGTCACCTGTTTGGTGCTCATCTTCCTCCTCGCTTTTAGCTTCAGATGCTAACGGCTGCAGCGGTGTTGCGCTCAAACCGGTCCGACTGACCCTCCGTCTTCTTTTTGGTTTAATGACAGCTTTCCCTTAACGGTTAAAGTGCTTTAACGCCACCTGCTGTACTGGAGGAGCGATCAGGGAGAAAAGCCAAGACAAAACAACTCTTCATCTATCCAGTATTTATTAAATAAGACTGTATTTGTATCCTCCTCAACACTAAATAGGGTCTTGAGGTTTAACAACCCTACCCCACGTGGTCTCTCTTCACTGTTTCTCTGGGTGTCTGTATACTGTAGTAAATGACAGATTGTTTCCTCATCTAAACCACATTCACAGGTCTCCGGATTAAGTTTCGTGTTTTATTCATTGCTGTTAGTCTGTTATTTAAATGTTCATCTGTTTAGTTATTGAGTTTGTTATTTATATATACGTTTAGTTGTGTCTTTATTCAGATATGTCTTTTCCGTGACGGGACACAGTCCAAAGGTCACCTGTGCAGACTGAGGCTGCTGCAACCTGATAGGCCGAGGCCGCCGTGATGTCATCTGATAGGCTGTCACCGAGCAACCAGGTGAGACAGGAACAGACGAGACGAGCCGAGAAGGAGAGAGGAACGTTTTGAAGCCTCTGCACTGTGAGCTCTTAATGGTTTGGCTTTGTATGGGATTTGAACCTACGCTCTCTGGACCCCTCAGGTCTTCTGGACTTTTAACCAGAACCCAGGTGTAAACAAAGACTGAGGGGTCTCTGTGTTATTACAGAAGACCTGAGGGGTCCAGAGAGCATTGGTACTTTAAAGAGCAAAGTCAAAACCCACCTTCTTAATTTGGCTTTCAGCTGAAGTGTATTTATTCTAATTGTATTCCTATTTTATTTATGTGTATATATATTTGTGTTGGTATTAAGTCGTCTTTATAAACCCTATGAGTGTTACCCTGGTTATTATGGGATGGGGGACACAGTATTTGTATATAGATAGATAGATATATACTTTATTAATTAGTATATGTGTTGTGTGTTGTTTGTGTATCACACTTTACCTCCCCTGTGTGTTTGATCAGAGTGATTTAATAACATCTGGTTACCTGCAGGTGATGGACCCCCTGTGATCCGATTGGCTCACTGTCAGGTTCAGGTGTTCTGCCTCCAGGTGCCGGGGGCGTGTCCCAGCTGTGGAGAGGACCTGAGAGAGAGGCGTCTGCAGGAGGCGCCCGTCAGCCTGCCCTCGCCCTTTAGCAACGCTCACAAGACCTCCTGCTGCCTGCTGGTGGCTCCTGCCCACAACAACACCACCAGGTACACACAGGTACACACACAGGTACACACAGGTACACACAGGTACACACAGGTACACACAGGTACACACACAGGTACACACACAGGTACACACAGGTACACACAGGTACACACACAGGTACACACAGGTACACACAGGTACACACAGGTACACACAGGTACACACACAGGTACACACAGGTACACACAGGTACACACACAGGTACACACAGGTACACAGGTACACACACAGGTACACACAGGTACACACACAGGTACACACAGGTACACACAGGTACACACACAGGTACACACAGGTACACACAGGTACACACAGGTACACACACAGGTACACACAGGTACACACACAGGTACACACAGGTACACACAGGTACACACACAGGTACACACAGGTACACACACAGGTACACACAGGTACACACAAGTACACACACAGGTACACACAGGTACACACACAGGTACACACACAGGTACACACACAGTTACACACACAGGTATTAACAGGTACACACAGGTACACACACAGGTACACACACAGGTACACACACAGGTACACACAGGAACACACACAGGTATAACAGGTACACACAGGTACACACACAGGTACACACAGGAACACACACAGGTATAACAGGTACACACAGGTACACACACAGGTACACACACAGGTACACACAGGAACACACACAGGTACACACACAGGTACACACACAGGTACACACACAGGTACACACACAGGTACACACACAGGTACACACAGGTACACACACAGGTATCAACAGGTACACACAGGTACACACACAGGTAAACACAGGTACACACAGGTACACACACAGGAACACACACAGGTACACACACAGGTACACACAGGTACACACACAAGAACATATTTTAAGTGTTGTTTTAACTATGTTTTTATGAATTGTTAGTCGTCTTTGAGTTTCAAGAAAAGCGCTGCAGGAGCAAGTGCATTATTATTACATGGGTATATGCACAAATACCAGTCTAACCTGTGTGTGTGTGTGTGTGTGTGTGGGTGTGTGTGTGTGTGTGTGTGTGTGTGTGTGTGTGTGTGTGTGTTGTGTGTGTGTGTGTGTGTGTGTGTGTGTGTGTGTGTGTGTGTGTGTGTGTGTGTGTGTGTGTGTGTGTGTGTGTGTGTGTGTGTGTGTGTGTGTGTGGTGTGTGGTGTGTGTTTAATCCCCAGTGAGTTCGATGGGACTTCAGATCTACACACTGGCATCTCAAACACTGAAGGTACGACCGGGGTCAGAGGTCAGCCAACACCTGCTGTACAGCTCTCAGTAACAGTGTGTGTGTGTGTGTGTGTGGTGTGTGTGTGTGTGGTGTGTGTGTGTGTGTGTGGTGTGTGTGTGTGTGTGTGTGTGTGTGTGTGTGTGGGTGTGTGTGTGTGTGTGTGTGTTGTGTGTGTGTGTGTGTGTGGTGTGTGTGTGGTGTGTGTGTGTGTGTGTGTGTGTGTAGGAGTTGTGTATAACTACACTCGTGCAGGTGTGGTCAGAGAGCTCAGTGGGTGGGAGCGATGTGTCAGCGTTCCTCTGGTCCGACCCGACATGTTCCACCTGCTGAACCAGTGGGATCAATACCTGCAGAACCACTCTGAGGGGCCCAGCTGGGACCCCGCCTGGCACAGGTACAGGTACACACACACACACACACACATACACACACACACAGACACACACACACACACACCCACACACAGGTATACACACACACACAGGTACACCTCAACACACACATAAACTCTCTCACACACACACACAGACGCACACACACACAGGTACACCATTATACCATTATGTTAAGGTCTCTCTCACTGTCTGTCTCACCTGTCCATCTCACCTCTCCGTCTCACCTGTATGTTTCTCACCTGTCTGTATCACCTGCCTGTCTCTCACCTGTCTGTATCACCTCTCTCTCTCACCTATCTGTCTTTCACCTGTCTGTCTCTTACCTGTCCGTCTCTCACCTGCCTGTCTCTTACCTGTCTGTCTGTCTCTCACCTATCTGTCTCTTACCTGTCTGTATCACCTGCCTGTCTCTCACCTGTCTGTATCACCTGTCTCTCTCACCTCTCTGTCTCTCACCTGTCCGTCTCTTACCTGTCCGTCTCTCACCTGCCTCTCTCTTACCTGTCTGTCTCTCACCTATCTGTCTCTCACCTGTCTGTCTCTCTCACCTGTCTGTCTCTTACCTGTCTGTATCACCTGCCTGTCTCTCACCTGTCTGTATCACCTGTCTCTCTCACCTCTCTGTCTCTCACCTGTCCGTCTCTTACCTGTCCGTCTCTCACCTGCCTCTCTCTTACCTGTCCGTCTCTCACCTGCTCTCTCTTACCTGTCTGTCTCTCACCTATCTGTCTCTCACCTGTCTGTCTCTCTCACCTGTCTGTCTCTCACCTATCTGTCTCACCTGTCCATCTCACCTCTCCGTCTCACCTGTCTGTCTCTCACCTGTCTGTCTCACCTGTCCATCTCACCTCTCCGTCTCACCTGTCTGTCTCTCACCTGTCTGTATCACCTGTCTCTCTCACCTCTCTGTCTCTCACCTGTCTGTCTCTTACCTGCGTCTCTCACCTGCCTTCTCTTACCTGTCTGTCTCTCACCTATCTGTCTCTCACCTGTCTGTCTCTCTCACCTGTCTATCTCACCTATCCATCTCTCACCTGTCTTTCTCACCTATCTGTCTCTCACCTGTCTTTCTCACCTGTCTGTCTCTCACTGTGTGTCTCTCAGGTTTGACGAGCAGCACCATAACTGCCTGTCTTTCTGCCTGAGCTTTGTGAACCGTGTTCTGGCTGCAGAGGGTCGAGAGGCTCTGAGCAGAGAGACCTTCACTCAGATCTTCATCCTACCAAGAGTCCAGAGGGTTCAGAAGTACCTGTTCCTGTACAAACACCTGCAGACACACCAGTACTACCTGGTGGACAGAGAGGAGGACAGACAGGAGGACACACAGGAGGAAACACAGGAGGGGATATAGGAGGAGATATAGGAGGAGATAAAGGAGGAGATATAAGAGGACACACAGGAGGAGATATAGGAGGACAGACAGGAGGACAGACAGGAGGACAGACAGGAGGAGATATAGGAGGAGATATAGGAGGAGATAAAGGAGGAGATATAAGAGGACACACAGGAGGAGATATAGGAGGACACACAGGAGGACACACAGGAGGGGATATAGGAGGAGATAAAGGAGGAGATATAGGAGGACACACAGGAGGAGATATAGGAGGACAGACAGGAGGACAGACAGGAGGAGATATAGGAGGACACACAGGAGGAGATGTAGGAGGACAGACAGGAGGACAGACAGGAGGAGATATAGGAGGACACACAGGAGGAGATATAGGAGGACAGACAGGAGGACAGACAGGAAGACAGACAGGAGGAGATATAGGAGGACACACAGAAGGAGATGTAGGAGGACACACAGGAGGACAGACAGGAGGATATATAGGAGGACACACAGGAGGAGATGTAGGAGGACACACAGGAGGAGATATAGGAGGACAGACAGGACAGACAGGAGGAGATATAGGAGGACAAATGTACCTTATGTAGCCCCGCCCTTTTACGACTTCCAGTTCAAACACTTGTCTTAGATCTTCCAGTTTAGCAGCACTGAGTTTTATCAGAGATCATTCTACTCTGAGGTGATGGGATGTTTTACAGCATCCTCTGTTAGTGACTGCAGGATGACAGTCAAATCTGATATGAGGACATTTTTAATAACTTAACATTTTGATAAAAAAAAGCAGAATTTGAGATTTTGAGAAAAAGTCAGATTTTTTTGGATTTTTTTAAAAGTCTGCATTTTGGAAAAAAGTCTGCATTTTTGGAAAACATATCTATCTATCCATATCATTATCTGTAAATCCAGCTAGCTAACATTCGCAATCTATCTACCTAGTTAGCGGCAGTAGGTAATAAATGATTATTATTATTTAACCCCCTATGGTTAGACAGTGTGGACCAGAGAGACGTGTTTCTCTCATACATCATCGTAATACCTCTAATATACCTTTATAGGATAAAGTAATCACATATATGTAATCTATATGGTTAGTCTCTCGCCTGAAAAACTGTTATAACTCAACAACGGTTCATTTAAAGATTAAAAACATGTTATTTTGTCAGGTATAGGTTGATAAAGCTGGTGACGCTATGCTAAGTAATAGCAGTTACGCTTTGTGGACGAGCCGCAGAGTGAAGCATCAGGTGAACAGGGAGGCGGACAGGAGGACATTTAGGAGGAGTGATGGGGGACAGACTGATTATGCATTCACTAGTATTATGTTGGACTCATATCACTGTAACGTGTTGAAAAAGCACTTAAATCAATATTATATATTCATGTCGGCATGGTTGTAAATGTTTAAATATAAAGGTGTCATATGTTGTGTTCATCATGTATATATTTCATTGTTGATGTAAATGCTGCTTCTATTCAGTTGTTGGCTGAGATTAACAATAAACTCAAACTCACTGGATTCACTTTTATTAAACATATGACTTTCATCAACTTTTGTTGTCTTGCAAACAATACAAATACAAATAAAATGGTTCCTTTTAAAAAGAGAATTCACTTCATTTTATTCTGAAGGGATTCAGTGAGCTATGGTTGCTCTGATCCTCTGGAACAGTAGAGGGCGGTAATGCGCCTTTAAGATGGATGCCAACCGTAAGAAGAAGAAGAAGAACAAGAAGAGGAACTGACGGAGGAAGCCCGCAGTTCCACCCGGACACATATTGTGTGACACCGCGGCGTCCCCAGCAAAACAAACCGACGAGAGATTTAATGAATGAAGGAAATGTGAGCTAACAGGCTAACAGTTAGCATCTTCTCTACCCAGCAGCAGCAGTTGGAAAGTAACTAATTTACTCAAGTACTGTACTTAGGTACACATTTGAGGTGCTTGTACTTTACCTGAGTATTTTAATTTGTTTCTACTGTGTACTTCTACTCCACTACAGTTCAGAGGTAAACTGTGTACTTTTACTCCACTACATGTATTTAATACCTTTAGTTACTTCACAGATGTGGATGAATGATGTGAAATATAATCAGCTCTTAAATCAGACTTTAGTTCCACCTGGAGTAAATCCTCAAGCTACCCTGCAGTATACAAAGTCATTCAAACTAGCTGCACCTTTACCAGCTTTGAGAACACTTTCATGATCAATCATTATAAAACATATCAGATATATTATTCTGAAATGGACCAATCTGCACAATGACTACTTTTACTGTCGTACTTTCACTATATTTTGATGAGAATACTTTAATACTTTTATACTTTCACTTGAGGAACATTTTGAATGCAGGACTTTCACTGTAACAGAGTATTCCTACACTCTGGTACTTCTACTTTTACTCAAGTACAAGATCTGAGTACTTCTACTTTTACTACAAGATCTGAGTACTTCTACTTTTACTCAAGTACAAGATCTGAGTACTTCTACTTTTACTACAAGATCTGAGTACTTCTACTTTTACTCAAGTACAAGATCTGAGTACTTCTACTTTTACTCAAGAACAAGATCTGAGTACTTCTACTTTTACTAAGTGCAAGATCTGAGTACTTCTACTTTTACTCAAGCACAATATCTGAGTACTTCTACTTTTACTCAAGTACAAGATCTGAGTACTTCTACTTTTACTCAAGTACAAGATCTGAGTACTTCTACTTTTACTCAAGAACAAGATCTGAGTACTTTTACCTTTACTCTAGTACAAGATCAGAGTACTTCTATCTTTACTCTAGTACCTGATCAGAGTACTTCTACCTTTACTCTAGTACCTGATCAGAGTACTTCTACCATTACTCTAGTACCTGATCTAGTACTTCTCCTCCCTCAGGATGCAGGCAGAGTTCAGGGCTCCTCGGAGGCGTCCCAGGGTCCACGAGGCGTTCGAGGCTCCGCTCCCGGTGAACTCTGAGAGGAGTGAATATCGGGCGGAGCTCATCAACCAAAACCTGCTGGTCGTTAACCCGGAGCACATCAAGAAGATCCACAACCAGGTGGGTTAATCCACCTCATCATGTGAAACAGGTCTGAGTTAATCCACCTCATCATGAGAAACAGGTCTGAGTTAATCCACCTGATCATGTGAAACAGGTCTGAGTTAATCCACCTCATCATGAGAAACAGGTCTGAGTTAATCCACCTCATCATGTGAAACAGGTCTGAGTTAATCCACCTCATCATGTGAAACAGGTCTGAGTTAATCCACCTCATCATGTGAAACAGGTCTGAGTTAATCCACCTCATCATGAGAAACAGGTCTGAGTTAATCCACCTCATCATGAGAAACAGGTCTGAGTTAATCCACCTCATCATGTGAAACAGGTCTGAGTTAATCCACTTCATCATGTGAAACAGGTCTGAGTTAATCCACCTCATCATGTGAAACAGGTCTGAGTTAATCCACCTCATCATGTGAAACAGGTCTGAGTTAATCCACCTCATCATGTGAAACAGGTCTGAGTTAATCCACCTCATCATGTGAAACAGGTCTGAGTTAATCCACCTCATCATGTGAAACAGGTCTGAGTTAATCCACTTCATCATGTGAAACAGGTCTGAGTTAATCCACCTCATCATGTGAAACAGGTCTGAGTTAATCCACCTCATCATGTGAAACAGGTCTGAGTTAATCCACCTCATCATGTGAAACAGGTCTGAGTTAATCCACCTCATCATGTGAAACAGGTCTGAGTTAATCCACCTGATCATGTGAAACAGGTCTGAGTTAATCCACCTCATCATGTGAAACAGGTCTGAGTTAATCCACCTCATCATGTGAAACAGGTCTGAGTTAATCCACCTGATCATGTGAAACAGGTCTGAGTTAATCCACCTGATCATGTGAAACAGGTCTGAGTTAATCCACCTCATCATGTGAAACAGGTCTGAGTTAATCCACCTCATCATGTGAAACAGGTCTGAGTTAATCCACCTCATCATGTGAAACAGGTCTGAGTTAATCCACCTCATCATGTGAAACAGGTCTGAGTTAATCCACCTCATCATATGAAACAGGTCTGAGTTAATCCACCTCATGTTTTGTTTTCCTCAGGGTTTTTTGGGAAAGGCGTCCTCTCCAGAGCCAGGCCAGACTACAGCATCTCTGACCAATGGGAGCGTGAGTTTACAGCATGACATCATCGTGAGTGCGGTCCAATCAGAGCTGTTCTCTGCCATCAGCTGATCTCTGTTTCTGTTGCAGAACACGAAGGGTTTCTCCTACCTGTCGTCTCAACGTCCAGGTGAGTGATCACATCCTGTCTGTTAACATGATGACATCACATCCTGTCTGTTAACATGATGACATCACATCCTGTCTGTTAACACAATGACATCACATCCTGTCTGTTAACATGATGACCTCACATCCTGTCTGTTAACATGATGACATCACATCCTGTCTGTTAACATGATGACATCACATCCTGTCTGTTAACATGATGACATCACATCCTGTCTGTTAACATGACATCACATCCTGTCTGTTAACATGACATCACATCCTGTCTGTTAACATGACATCACATCCTGTCTGTTAACACGATGACATCACATCCATCAATCATCAATCATCAATCAATGTTTATTTATATAGCCCAATATCACAAATGTTACATTTGTCTCAGTGGACTTCACAGTTTGTACAGAATATCAGTAGACAATACGACACCCTCTGTCCTTAGACCCTCACATCGTACAAGGAAAAACTTCCAGAAAAAGGAAAAACCCCACAGTTTAAGGGGGAAAAAAATGGGAGAAACCTCAGGGAGAGCAACAGAGGAGGGATCCCTCTCCCAGGACGGACAGACGTGCAATAGATGCCGTGTGTAAATTGAGAAGATAATACATTTACAACATAGGTAGTCCAAATGTTTGGAAATGCATGTGTCTATAATAAGAAGATGAATCCACGAGGATATCCATCCAGGACTTATGATCCAGGACCACAGCAACAGGCACAGCCACGACTCAAGATCCAGGGCTCGCGATCCAGGACTCAGGACCACAGCAACAGGATCAGCCACGACTCAGGGTCCCGGCGTAGATAGACACCAAAAAGAATTTGGGGAAGCTGGGTTATTCGGAACATGAGAGTACACAGGTACAGACAGAGAGAAGGAAGAAGTAAAGTGTCCCCCGACAAACTAAGCCTATAGCAGCTAAACTAGGGGCTGAATCTAATCAGCCCTAACTATAAGCTTTATCAAAAAGGAAGGTCTTAAGCGCACTCTTAAAAACGGATAGGGTGTCTGCCGCCCGAACACAAACTGGAAGCTGATTCCACAAATGTGGAGCTTGATAAGAAAAGGCTCTGGCTCCCATTGTACTTTTAGAGACTCTAGGAACAACCAACAACCCTGCATTCTTGGAACGCAATGCCCTAGTAGGACAGTAGGGTATAATGAGTTCTTTAAGGTAAGATGGCGCCTGCCCATTAAGGGCTTTGTAGGCGAGAAGAAGAATTTTAAATTCTATCCTATGTTCTATAGGGAGCCAGTGTAAGGCAGCCAGAACAGGAGTAATGTGGTCCCTTTTCCTAACTCTGGTTAGTACACGTGCTGCAGCATTTTGAATCAGCTGAAGCGACTTAACTGACTTCTTGGTACACCCTGATAATAGAGAGTTACAATAATCTAGCCTTGAAGTAACAAATGCATGGACTAGTTTCTCTGCATCGTTTTGAGGCAAGATATGCCTGATTTTTGCAATGTTACGTAGATGGAAGTAGGCGGTCCTTGAAATAGATTTTATGTGGGCGTTAAAGGATAAATCCTGATCAAATATAACACCAAGATTCCTTACAGTCTCACTGGAGGCCAAATTAATGCCATCCATAGTTAGTATATCTTTAGATAATTTGTTTCGTAGATTCTTTGGGCCGAGTACAATAACTTCAGTTTTGGCCGTGTTTAACATCAAAAAGTTTAAAGTCATCCACGTTTTTAAGTCCTTAAGGCAGTCTTGAATTTTATTTAGATGATTAATTTCATCAGGCTTGATGGATAAATATAGTTGAGTATCATCCGCATAACAATGAAACTGTACAGAATGATTCCTTATAATATTGCCTAACGGAAGCATATATAATGTGAACAAAATAGGTCCAAGCACTGAGCCCTGTGGCACTCCATGGCTAACTTTGGTTTGCATGGAAGATTTATCGTTGACACATACAAACTGAGAGCGTTCAGATAGATAGGACCTAAACCAGCCTAAAGCAGTTCCCTTTATGCCAACTAAGTGCTCTAGTCTTTGCAATAGGATATCATGGTCGATAGTATCAAATGCAGCACTGAGATCGAGTAAGACAAGAATAGAGACAAGTCCTTTGTCTGAGGCTATTAGAAGGTCATTTGTGACTTTAACCAGAGCTGTCTCTGTGCTATGATGTGTTCTAAAGCCAGACTGAAAATCTTCAAATAAATCATTGTTTTTTAAGTAATCACACAACTGTTTTGCGACCGCTTTCTCAAGAATTTTTGAGAGGAACGGAAGATTAGAAATAGGTCTATAGTTGGCTAAAACCTCTGGATCGAGGTTGTGCTTTTTAAGAAGCGGTTTTATCACTGCTACTTTAAATGATTGTGGAACATAGCCCGATAATAAAGACATATTCATAATATTTAATAAAGAAGTGCTAATTAATGGAAAAACTTCCTTTAACAGCTTAGTTGGAATCGGGTCTAAGATACACGTTGATGGTTTGGAGAAAGGTCATTAATTTTGTTTCTAAGAGTAACAATTTTATCGTTAAAAAAGCACATAAATCATTCCTACTGAGTGCTGTGGGAATAGAAGGCTCAGTAGAGCTGTGGCTCTCTGTCAGCCTGTCTGTCTGTCTGTCTGTCTGTCTGTCTGTCTGTCTGTCTGTCTGTCTGTCTGTCTGTCTGTCTGTCTGTCTGTCTGTCTGTCTGTCTCTCTGTCTGTCTGTCACCTGTCTGTCTGTCTGTCTGTCTGTCTGTCTGTCTGTCTGTCTGTCTGTCTGTCTGTCTGTCTGTCTGTCTGTCTGTCTGTCTGTCTGTCTGTCTGTCTGTCTGTCTGTCACCTGTCTGTCTGTCACCTGTCTGTCTGTCTGTCTGTCTGTCTGTCTGTCTGTCTGTCTGTCTGTCTGTCTGTCTGTCTGTCTGTCTGTCTGTCTGTCTGTCTGTCAGCCTGTCTGTCTGTCTGTCTGTCTGTCTGTCTGTCTGTCTGTCTGTCTGTCTGTCTGTCTCTCTGTCAGTCTGTCACCTGTCTGTCTGTCTGTCTGTCTGTCGTCTGTCTGTCTGTCTGTCTGTCTGTCTGTCTCTCTGTCAGTCTGTCACCTGTCTGTCTGTCTGTCTGTCTGTCTGTCTGTCTGTCTGTCTGTCTGTCTGTCTGTCTGTCTGTCTGTCTGTCTGTCTGTCTGTCTGTCTGTCTGTCTGTTCTGTCTGTCTCTCTGTCAGTCTGTCACCTGTCTGTCTGTCTGTCTGTCTGTCTGTCTGTCTGTCTGTCTGTCTGTCTGTCTGTCTGTCTGTCTGTCTGTCTGTCTGTCTGTCTGTCTGTCTGTCTCTGTCTGTCTGTCAGTCTGTCTGTCTGTCTGTCTGTCTGTCGGCATTATGCCATGGAGCTAGTCTATGTTGTTTTATTCTCTTCTTTTTCAAAGGAGCAACAGAGTCTAAATGTGTTCGCAGGGCACCTGTAGCTCTATCAACAACATGATCCATTTGGGGTGGTGTACATTTTGTATAAGTTTCCTCCCTTACATGCAGACCTGCTATCAGGTTAAGTGTTGGTGGAATCTCTCCCTTAAATGTGGCTATAGCGCTAACAGATAGGTTTCTGCTGCAGGAGCTTTTGACTAATGCTTTGTAGTCTAGTAACAGGACTTCACAAGTTACTAAGAAAATGGTCGGATAAAGCAGGATTATGCAGTTCGACAAATAGTTGCTCAATTTCAATACCATAAGTCAGAACAAGGTCGAGAGTGTGATTATAGCAGTGGGTTGGTTTATTTACACTCTGACGGAAACCAATAGAGTCTAATATAGAGTTAAATGCAACAGTAAGGCTATTTTATCATCGTCAACATGAATATTAAAGTCACCTACGATAATTACTTTATCTGTTTTTAAGAACCAAAGTTGATAAAAACTCAGCGAGTTCTGATAAGAATTCTGAATAAGGACCTGGTGCACGGTACACTGTCACTAATAAGATTGGCTGCACAGTTTTCCAGGTCGGATGCGTAAGACTAAAAACAAGACTTTCAAAGGAGGTATAATTTAGTTTTGGTTTAGTATTGATAAGTAAACTTGAGTCAAAGATGGCTGCAACTCCACCTCCTCGGCCTGTGCCTCGAGCAGTATGAGTATTGATATGGCTGGGTGGAGTGGCTTCATATATGCTGACATATTCTTCATGTCTCAACCAAGTTTCAGTGAGACAGCAAATATCAATATTATAATCTGATATTAAATCATTTACCAATATTGCTTTAGATGCTAGAGATCTTATATTTAAGAGACCACATTTAATCTTCCTGTTTTGTTGCACTGTAGTAGTTGTTACATTTACTTTTATTAGGTTATTATGTATGACACCTCTATTAGGCTTCATCTTGAATTGTCCTTGGGCAGACACACACACACCACACACACACACACACACACACACACACACACACAACACACCGTTAATATTGGGTATTTTATTGGGTTGGGGATTCCTATGGATGACTGCCCAGGAGAGAGCGCAGAGAAGCGTGTAAGACTGCGACTCCGCCTCCTGGTCTCAACTCCAGTTTGGTCATGGATTAAGTCCACAAATCCCTGAAATGTTTGCCGAAATGAGATGTGCACCTTCCAAAGTAGGATGAATGCCGTCTCTCTTAATCAGACCAGGTTTTCCCCAGAAGGCTGTCCAATTATTTACGAAGCCCACATCGTTTGCTGGGCACCACCAAGACAACCAGCGCTGAAATGATGACATGCGGCTATACATGTCGTCATTGATCAGATTGGGGAGGGGACCAGAGAAAATTACGGTGTCCGACATTGTTTTAGCATATCTACACACCGAAGCCACATTAACTTTAGTGCATTCTGATTGGCGTAAACGAACATCATTACCACCGACGTGAATAACAATCCTACTGTATTTACGTTTATTTTTAGCCAGCAGTTTAAGATGCGCCTCAACGTCGCCCGCTCTGGCCCCCGGAATGCATGTGACTGTGGAGGCTTTGGTCTCTAAATTCACGTGTTCATAATAGAGCTACCAATAACCAGAGTTGACTCCTCAGCGGGTGCCTCGCTGAGTGGGGAAAATGTGTTAGGTACGTGAACGGTTGGTGGGGACCTGTGGGTCTCCTGTAATGCCTCTTCTGAACAGTCACCCAGTCTCCCTGCTGCTCGGGAGTTGTTGGGGGACGGCTAGTAGGAGCTACCTCTTGCCGGTCCGCACCGACTAACATGGGCTTTACTGTAGCTGAGTTACTTTCTAAAATGCGGAGCCGGGCTTCTATGGCTATGATTCCCGCCTCCAACCTAACAACTATACTACATTTAACACATGTATCGGTACCAGTAAAGGAGGTAGGGAAGTAACCAAACATGAGACAGGTAGAGCAGGAAATAGCACCCGAGGGTGGGGAAGGAGCCATGGCTAGCTATCAAGCTAAAGTAGCTACCGTTAGCAAACCCGAAAAGAGTGTAGGCAACTGTGGAGTTACAGTCGCTAAGAGAAGGAGAGTTGTGGGTGCTTAAGCTGTAGTAACGTGTGATTATAACGTCAGGCAGTTGCCGTGATCAAGAGTTTTAAAACGATCGATTTAAGTTAAGATAATATAAGCTATCAGCAGCAGAACAGGCACACAGGATACCCAGAGGTGACAACCGGAAGTTACAACACGCTTACCGCAACAGTGAGGGTCCGACATCCTGTCTGTTAACACGAAGACATCACATCCTGTCTGTTAACACGAAGACATCACATCCTGTCTGTTAACACAATGACATCACATCCTGTTTGTTAACACGATGACATCACATCCTGTCTGTTAACACAATGACATCACATCCTGTTTGTTAACACGATGACATCACATCCTGTCTGTTAACACAATGACATCACATCCTGTCAGTTAACACGATGACATCACATTCCGTCAATTAACACATTGACATCACATTCCGTCAATTAACACAATGACATCACATCCTGTTAGTTAACACGATGACATCACATCCTGTCAGTTAAAACGATGACATCACATTCCGTCAATTAACACGATGACATCACATTCCGTCAGTTAACACGATGACATCACATTCCGTCAGTTAACACGATGACATCACATTCCGTCAGTTAACACAATGACATCACATTCCGTCAATTAACACAATGACATCACATCCTGTCAGTTAACACGATGACATCACATTCCGTCTGTTAACACAATGACATCACATCCTGTCAGTTAACACGATGACATCACATCCTCTCAGTTAACATGATGACATCACATCCTGTCTGTTCACATGATGACATCACATCCTGTCTGTTAACACAATGACATCACATCCTGTCTGTTAACACGATGACATCACATCCTGTCAGTTAACACGATGACATCACATTCCGCCAATTAACACGATGACATCACATCCTGTCAGTTAACACGATGACATCACATCCTGTCAGTTAACACGATGACATCACATCCTGTCTGTTAACATGATGACATCACATCCTGTCTGTTAACATGATGACATCACATCCTGTCAGTTAACGTGATGACATCACAATCCATCAATTAACACGATGACATCACATCCTGTCTGTTAACACGATGACATCACATCCTGTCAGTTAACGTGATGACATCACAATCCATCAATTAACACGATGACATCACATCCTGTCTGTTAACACGATGACATCACATCCTGTCAGTTAACATGATGACATCACATCCTGTCTGTTACTCTGTTCACATGCTGACATCACATCCTGTCAGTTAACACGATGACATCACATCCTGTCTGTTACTCTGTTCACATGCTGACATCACATCCTGTCAATTAACACGATGACATCACATCCTGTCTGTTAACACGATGACATCACATCCTGTCAGTTAACACGATGACATCACATCCTGTTAGTTAAAACGATGACATCACATTCTGTCTGTTAACACGATGACATCACATTCCATCAATTAACACAATGACATCACATCCTGTCTGTTAACACAATGACATCACATCCTGTCAATAAGTCAATGTTATAAGTGTTAAAAGTGTTTAAGTGTCTTTGAGCATCAGGAAAAGCGCTATAAAAATCCAATGTATTATTATTATTTGTATAAGTCCTAACGCCCCCCTCTCCCCCCTCCCTTTGCAGGTATGATGAGCTCCTCAGGTGGGCGGGGGCTTCTCTCTCTGCTCAGGGATTGGATGAAGCAGCTGTCAGTCATACCCTGCTGAGTGTCTCTCAGCCGGTAGAGATGGAGGATGTGAGACGAGAGCAGACACAAGACTCTGGATCTGGATCTGATCCAGGTTCAGATCCAGATCCAGATCCGGGCCCTGGTTTTGTGCTGGTGGTCTCTGACAGTGAGGTGAGGCTTCAGGCTTTTTTGTGCAGCAAGATTCAAAGATTCAAAGGTTTTATTGTCATATGCTCATAAGCTACAGAGTAGAAATGGCAATTCATTTTTAGGTCTCAGATATATAAAATATATAAAAGACATGTCTATGATGTGTTTTGCTGAAAATACCAAACAGATCATGCATTTTAGAAATCCCTCATATCCTCTATTTCAGCCCCGTTACTAAAGGGCTGATTCTGGGTCCTTAGCTTTAAAAATTAAAGCAACGTTTCTGATTGGCCCGTGGGTGTAAAGCCCGCCCACATTTTAGTAATGTGGTCATGATGCAGCAAATCTGGATCAGCTCCGTTGTTCCCCGTTTTTAGAGATGTGGGTACGGAGGAAAAGAGAGAGGGTTTTATTTCCTGACACTTTGAGAGTCTCCTGACACACGGGGACACACCGGGGACACACCGGGGACACATGGTGATGTAGAGAAGACATCAGAAAGTGACTTTTACATGATAGGAGACCTTTAATGTGCAGCAACTGTGTGTTACAATGTTCAGAGAAGTGAACTGCGTTGATTGATTGATTGACAGGTGTCTCAGGGGCTCAGGGAGGTGCGGAGGTCCCCCCTCTCTCACAGAGTACCTGCAGCTCAGTCTGGAGGAGGTAACACTCAGTTATTCACATTTAATAAAACAAAGTAAACAATACTACACTACCTCTTCACCTGTCTGTCTTTCTGTCTGTCTACACCTGCAGGCCTTCTTCCTGGTCTACAGTCTGGGCTGCCTGTCTGTCTACCTGCACCAGGTAACTGTCTGTCTTGTCTGTCTGTCTGTCTGTCTGTCTGTCTGTCTGTCTGTCTGTCTGTCTGTCTGCACCAGGTAACTGTCTGTCTTGTCTACCTGCACCAGGTAACTGTCTGTCTGTCTGTCTGTCTGTCTGTCTGTCTGTCTGTCTGTCTGTCTGGACCATGTAACTGTCTGCCTGTCTACCTGCACCAGGTAACTGTCTGTCTGTCTGTCTGTCTGTCTGTCTGTCTGTCTGTCTGTCTGTCTGTACCAGGTAACTGTCTGTCTGTCTGTCTATCTGTCTACCTGCACCATGTAACTGTCTGTCTGTCTGTCTGTCTGTCTGTCTACCTGCTTGTAGCATTGTAGCAGGTAGCATTGAAGCCTGTAACTGTATAGCACTGTAGCATGTAGCATTAAAGCCTGTAGCAATGTAGCAGTATAGCACTGTAGCATGTAGCATTTAAACCTGTAGCAATGTAGCAGTATAGCACTGTAGCATGTAGCATTTAAACCTGTAGCAATGTAGCAGTATAGCACTGTAGCATGTAGCATTTAAACCTGTAGCAATGTGGCATTAAAACCTGTAACAATATAGCATGTAACAGTAAAGCATGTAGCATGTAGCATTCAAACCTGTTACTTGATAGCACTTTAGCATGTAGCATTACAACCTGTAGCAATGTATCATAAAGGTCTGTAGCAATGTAGCATGTAGAATTATAGCATGTAGCATTAAAGCATGTAGCATGTAGTATCCCTGTGTAACACAAAGACACATTAAACTGTGTGCAAACCCAAACTTAAGTTGTATTTTGTGTCACACGTTGATTAATGATTTAATAAATTAAACTTCTTGTGGTGTTTTATTGAATGACAAAGTTCATGTCCTCTCCTGTGATTGGTCAGGAGCCCCTGTCAATCAGCCAGCTGTGGAGGAAGTTCCGCTCGCTGCGGCCGGACTTCGTCAGCTCGTTCTCAGCCTATCAGCACCTCAGGAGCAAAGGGTGGGTCCCCAAAGAAGGGGGCGGAGCCAAGTACGGCGTGGACCTCAGTAAGACACATAAACAAACACACAAACAAACACACAAACTTACGTGTATATAGACTCTTCTTGCACTGTTTTATTTTATCTGTTCTATGTTCTATATATATTCATGTTGCTCTGTTGGAGGAGGACTTCAGTTTTTCATCTCCATATCTCCACTGGAGCTGCTGAGCTCATGATGAGAGAGACTTGAAACTTGGATCTTGAAAAACTGACAGCTTACACGTGTAAAAATTGTCTGTGATGCACAATAAAAAAAAGGTTCCAAAATGTATCTGATTTACTGTCCCATTGTTTCCAGTGTTGTACAGGAAAGGCCCTCCTTTCTACCACGCCAGGTAACACACACACACCACACACACCCACACACACACACACCACACACACACACCACACACACACCAACCACACCACACCACAACACACACACACCACACACACACACACACACACACACACTTTAAAAGAGTTGTTTTTCCCGTAGTTACTCTGTGGTGATCGAGCGGGTTGATGGTGCCTTCAGGGGCTCGACGTTACGTCCGTTTTCGTGGCGTTCTCTCGCAGCTCTCAGCAGGATCACAGCCAACGTCTCCAAGGTAACTTTGATCTAATAGTGTTCTCTTTATTTTGTCTTTCGCTGAAACAACGTGAGTTTGTGGGACGAACAGGGATTGTGATTCTTCAGGGGGGTTTTGTGATCCCTGTGTTTTGTCTTCCAGGAGCTGATGCTGTGTTACATCATCTATCCTGCCGGCCTATCAGAAGCCGAGCTGGACTCACCTGTGTGTCTGAGCAGACTCAGTGTTCAGGTACAAAGAGTATAGTTCAATAACACATTTTAATCCACACGTCATATTCTGCATAAAGTCTGCGTTTGATTCTGTTAAAAAAAGAAGCAGATATTTAAAAGTCATGATGTTTTGAAACTGAGAATCAAGCAGCTCTTTTTATATTTTCTAACAATTAATGAATAAAACATGAACAATATGTGGAGATTTTTAAATGAAATTCCAAAAACGACAGAAAATTTGAATAAATTGATTTGTTTGCAGGAAAAAGTTTGTGTTGTGTTAATAAAGTTTGATTGTGTGAACAGGAAGTGATCGTCAGCAGGTGGGTGTCCTCCAAAGAGCGAACGGAGCAGGAAGACATCTGATTGGCCGACGCAAGGTGATGTCACTGTGTGATGTCACAAAGAGACTCATGACATCAGCCAGAAGAGGCTTAAATATATTTTTTTTTTTTTTTGTATTAAAGTGTCAAAAACATGATGACTTTGAAAGATGAGTGTCCCTGAAAGCAGCACAGGTCCTCACAAGGACTCAATGACCAGGGAGTGTGTCAGTGTCCCTGAATGCAGCACAGGTTCTCACAGGTTCTCACAAGGACTCAAAGACCAGAAAGTGTGTGAGTAGTCCTGAATGCAGCATGAATACCACATTGAGTCACGGAAAACCGAGTGTAAGAGTGTCCCTGAATGCACCATGAGTCAAAAGAAGGAGTCAAAGATCAGCAAATGTATGAGTGTCCCTGAACGCAGCACGAGGCTCCGGGCTGCGTTTTGAATAAAGGATGTTTCCGGTCCTTTGTGTACCGCGGTGCTGCTGCTAGTGTAACATCAACACGTTCATTAATAAATCAAAGATCTGCATTTGTTCAGCTTTTATTGAATTTCGTACATTTTGGTCAACAATTAAGTGTGTATTCCCACTTTATCATAATCTTATATACTTCATCATGAATTCTTCTATAAAGAGCAGGGTTTATAATCTTACAGAGGTTACCATCCAATATATTGTAATCAGGGGTAGTGACATTTTATAACCGAGTGCAATGTAAAAAAGGATTTGATCAATAAGTTACACTAACTTTTCTCTCTAAGTTACTTCCACTTAATATAACGATGTATGCAGTTTCAACTTCGTTATATTTGAACTCGGCTTCATAAGCCAGTTCAATGACCTGTACATTCTGTAAAGTCTACTTGTTTTAACAGAGTGAGTTTTGACCTGGGTTGTTCTTGAACCTTTCATGGCCTCTTAACATGACAGTGGCGATGACGTGGCGCGTTGATAAAATAGTCCCGGATGTTTGGTCTTGAAGTAGTTTTCATTGGATACAAGGCTTTTGACAGGGACATGAGATGTTTGTAATGCTGTGAATGGGTTTCAATGTGTGTCATTCTGACTCCCCAGGTTTTCTCATAAGTTAACCACTACTTGGAAGCATCCCATCATGTTAGTCTATTAATGTAATGTAGCCTACTATGTCTTTGTATGCTGCTGCAACGCAAGCATTTTCTAAATTGGGATCAATAAAGTAGGCTACATCATATCTCTTATCTTATCTACAGCGCAGGAACACGAAAGATCGTCTATTGTCTGAAGTTGGAACACAGAGGGTTCCTGAAGTCTCGTTACTTCTGTGTTATGATCTCGCCGCCGGAAGTATCGCGAGAATTGCTTAGAGCGCCATTTAAAACACGTAAAGTCGTCGTAAGGGCAGCGACTGCGACCCGTTAACCGGACAGAGCGACTCACGGTCCCTCGGTGACCAACCCCCCACCAGGTAAGAGTCCCGGGATCCTCACGGAGACACCCGGGAAACAGCAGCTGTGAAGCGGATCCGAGCCTCCGAGATCTCAGCCTCGTGTGCAGCGGCTAGCCGTTGGAGCTAATGTGGCTAACAGCTAATGTAGGCTAATCTCTGGGAGAAGTGCTCAGAGTATAAAGAACTCGTATATAAATATATGTATATAAAGATATATGTTTAATACTTTGAGCAGTCTGAGTGTAATCACACTATGTGTTCTATTACCAGAGGTAGTACTCAGATCGGTTAGTAAAAGTAGAAGTACTCCGATCGTGTACTTAGCTAAAGTAGAAGTACACAGATCGTGTACTTAGCAAAAGTAGAAGTACACAGATCGTGTACTTAGCAAAAGTAGAAGTACACAGATCGTGTACTTGAGTAGAAGTACTCAGATCGTGTACTTAGCAAAAGTAGAAGTACACAGATCGTGTACTTGAGTAGAAGTACACAGATCGTGTACTTCAGTAAAAGTAGAAGTACACAGGTCGTGTAGAAGTACGCAGATCTTGTACTGAGTAAAAGTAGAAGTACCAGATCTTGTACTTAGTAAAAGTAGAAGTACTCAGATCTTGTACTTAGTAAAAGTAGAAGTACTCAGATCTTGTACTTAGTAAAAGTAGAAGTACTCAGATCTTGTACTTAGTAAAAGTAGAAGTACTCAGATCTGTACTTAGTAAAGTAGAAGTAACTCAGATCTTGTACTTAGTAAAAGTAGAAGTACTCAGATCTTTTACTTAGTAAAAGTAGAAGTACTCAGATCTTGTACTTAGTAAAAGTAGAAAGAGAAGTACTCAGATCTTGTACTTAGTAAAAGTAGAAGTACGCAGATCTTGTACTTAGTAAAAGTAGAAGTACTCAGATCTTGTACTTAGTAAAAGTAGAAGTACTCGGATCTTGTACTTAGTAGAAGTACCAGAGTGTAGGAATACTCTGGTACAGTAAAGTAGTGATTGTGCAGATTGGTCCATTTCAGACTGTATAGTTTATACATTGAGTTAGTGAGATTATATTATGACTCTTAATGTGTTTTTATCACCGTAATTTGAGAGTTAGTTTGAAGTCAAAGTCAACTTTATTGTCAATCTCAAAATATGTTTGTACACAAAGAAAGATCGAAATACACAGAAAGACTTTATAAACTGCTGCTGAATATCTTAACGTTTATATAATAATCAATTTATATTTTGTATTGGCTAATAATCTAAACCCAGAAAGTAACAAGTAACAAGCTGTCAGATACATTGCAGTAGAGTAGAAGTAAACTAAGAATACTCACGTAAAGTACAAGTACCTCAAAATTGTACTTGAGTACAGTACTTACTCCCCACCACTGTATAAAACTACCAATGAAAGTTGAATTGACTTTAGTCAGAGCAAACTGAGAGTACAACAGAACTCAGAAGATGTGTTGTTCAGTTCTACTAAGTAACTTCTGTGTACAGCAGCGTGTATTTATATTTAATAATACCATCTGAGGTGTTAGGGCTTCTGAGACACTGCTGTGTAACAGAAGCTCAGGAACTGCGCTCAACCACACGTACTCTCAAACTAGGGCTGAGCGGTGTGACTCATATGTTTGTACATTATAACGGCATTTATTTATTCTTCAATGATTGGAAATGTATTTATATTTATACATTTTGGCCCCACCAAAAACCCGGACGAGTGGAGGCCCTCGAGGGTCTGACGTGGGTGAAGGGATCACAACTACAAAGAGCAAACATTATACCGTGCTAACTTTGCGTACAACAAACAACAAACGCACCGTTTGAAAATGTAACAAAATACCTTCTCTGAGTGTACATTTAAATACTTCCCCTGGGGACTCCTTTCACTGTTGCGGTTTATGAAAAATGAATATCACACGGTATAGAGTTCACGGTATTCTGTATGAAGCGATACCCCCCCCCCCCCCCCCCCCCAGCACACTAAATATATTCAGCTTGTTCATTCAGATGCTCAACGTTTCACTGTGATGTCTTGTTACTTTATCACTTTATTTAAAAACATTTTGTATTCTAATTTACATTTCCCCCCCCCCGTGTGAATCCTGTCTGTCGCTCGGACCTGTTGCTGCTGTAACGCCTGAATGTATTGCTACAAAGTCCCTTCTCATCTTGTCTCTAATGTGTGTGCAGCATGGCGGAGGAGCTGGACGTGGAGGCGATGCTGGAGGCTCCCTACAGGAAGGTGAGATCTGATGATGATGATGATGATGATGATGATGATGATGATGATGATGATGATGATGATGATCGGTGCTGCTATCTCCTCTGATTCAATATGGATCTGATGATGCATGTGTCACTGACCGATATGAGCCGAGGATAAACAGATTAAATTCATATTTCAGGGACAACAGAATCAGAGGAGCTTTATTCGTCCCACAGCGGGGACCTTTAGATTTGATTCAGCGGGTAAGAGCCAAAGACAGCTTAGTATTAATTAAGAAACTTGCATACAAATAGGAAAACAACACCATTTACAAACTACACATCCAGTAGCAGTAACAGGTGTGAGACAGCAGCCAGGTGAGGGTATTACAGGTGGGAGTATATAGCACAGTTATTCACAGATTACTAAGGGACAGCAGCCAGTAATAATAATAATATTAATCAAGCTGTATATATATATTATATATATTGCACGTGAGTAGTTTTGCACAACAGGCTGTTATAGTGTTTGACTCCACAGGGAACTATCTCTCTGTGGTCTTCATGATGCTCTCCATGCTTTTGAGTATGTGTTGCTGATACAAGATAAAAAGTAACATTGGTTAAGAAGCAAATTAAGCTTTTTAATCCATGAAAACTAGGCCTTAAACTCTAGACTAGATATGGCAATGAAAATCTGACGACCCAATCTCTAAGAGGATAATAAGGACAAGATGATAGATACTTTATTGATCCCAATTAGGGAAATGTTTGCGTTGCAGCAGCAAAGAAATATAGGCATTGCACAGAAGTAAAAATAAACAATACCAGAATTTAAACATCTCAAATAGAATCAAAGCAGCATTTAAAAAGTAGTAAATGTACAGTAGGCCGTGAGGGGTTAAAGCTTGGTGCATCCACAAAGAGGATATTCAAATGTGACACACTGACGGGATCACGGGCTCTAACACACACACACACACACACACACACACACACACTCTCTCCATCCCTTGGTACCTGTGGCGAGGCGACGTTAGCTTGTGTACAGAACGGTCTGTCAGCGTGAATCGTGGCTTTAGAGATGTCTGATGTTCTGAGGCCTCATTTATAAAGCCTTGCGTAGGATTGACGTGGGAAGGTTGCTTACGTAGGACAAAGCAAATAAATACGCACAGACATTTTCCGATTCATAAAAGACTGCGTACCGGCGTAGGACTTGCGTACGGCACATCCTACGCCGGTTTCCCTTTATAAATCACAATCAACTCGAGATGCAGCGCAGCTTCTGCGGGCTTCACGTAACGCCCATTCATTCATTCATTTTGACTCATGAAGAAGATCGCAGGAAATGACGACAGAACAGCTAAAAAAGACATCTCACACCGTGTCAGAGTTTGGTTCTTTTGGGGAGGTGGAGATAAATCACATTGTTTGGAGGATGCAGTTTGAACCAGAGCAGCAGCATGGAGGATGTAGTTTGAACCAGAGGAGCAGCATGGAGGATGCAGTTTGAGCCAGAGCAGCAGCATGGAGGATGCAGTTTGAGCCAGAGCAGCAGCATGGAGGATGCAGTTTGACCAGAGTAGCAGCATGGAGGATGCAGTTTGAACCAGAGTAGCAGCATGGAGGATGTAGTTTGAACCAGAGTAGCAGCATGGAGGATGTAGTTTGAACCAGAGTAGCAGCATGGAGGATGCAGTTTGAACCAGAGTAGCAGCATGGAGGATGCAGTTTGAGCCAGAGCAGCAGCATGGAGGATGTAGTTGAACCAGAGTAGCAGCATGGAGGATGCAGTTTGAGCCAGAGCAGCAGCATGGAGGATGTAGTTTGAACCAGAGTAGCAGCATGGAGGATGCAGTTTGAACCAGAGTAGCAGCATGGAGGATGTAGTTTGAACCAGAGTAGCAGCATGGAGGATGTAGTTTGAACCAGAGTAGCAGCATGGAGGATGTAGTTTGAACCAGAGTAGCAGCATGGAGGATGCAGTTTGAACCAGAGCAGCAGCATGGAGGATGTAGTTTGAACCAGAGCAGCAGCATGGAGGATGCAGTTTGAACCAGAGCAGCAGCATGGAGGATGTAGTTTGAACCAGAGTAGCAGCATGGAGGATGCAGTTTGAACCAGAGTAGCAGCATGGAGGATGCAGTTTGAACCAGAGTAGCAGCATGGAGGATGCAGTTTGAACCAGAGTAGCAGCATGGAGGATGTAGTTTGAACCAGAGGAGCAGCATGGAGGATGCAGTTTGAGCCAGAGCAGCAGCATGGAGGATGTAGTTTGAACCAGAGTAGCAGCATGGAGGATGTAGTTTGAACCAGAGTAGCAGCATGGAGGATGCAGTTTGAGCCAGAGTAGCAGCATGGAGGATGCAGTTTGAACCAGAGTAGCAGCATGGAGGATGCAGTTTGAACCAGAGTAGCAGCATGGAGGATGTAGTTTGAACCAGAGTAGCAGCATGGAGGATGCAGTTTGAACCAGAGTAGCAGCATGGAGGATGTAGTTTGAACCAGAGGAGCAGCATGGAGGATGCAGTTTGAACCAGAGGAGCAGCATGGAGGATGTAGTTTGAACCAGAGTAGCAGCATGGAGGATGCAGTTTGAGCCAGAGTAGCAGCATGGAGGATGCAGTTTGAACCAGAGTAGCAGCATGGAGGATGTAGTTTGAACCAGAGTAGCAGCATGGAGGATGTAGTTTGAACCAGAGTAGCAGCATGGAGGATGCAGTTTGAACCAGAGTAGCAGCATGGAGGATGCAGTTTGAACCAGAGTAGCAGCATGGAGGATGTAGTTTGAACCAGAGGAGCAGCATGGAGGATGCAGTTTGAGCCAGAGCAGCAGCATGGAGGATGCAGTTTGAACCAGAGGAGCAGCATGGAGGATGTAGTTTGAACCAGAGGAGCAGCATGGAGGATGTAGTTTGAACCAGAGTAGCAGCATGGAGGATGCAGTTTGAACCAGAGGAGCAGCATGGAGGATGTAGTTTGAACCAGAGGAGCAGCATGGAGGATGTAGTTTGAACCAGAGTAGCAGCATGGAGGATGCAGTTTGAACCAGAGGAGCAGCATGGAGGATGTAGTTTGAACCAGAGGAGCAGCATGGAGGATGTAGTTTGAACCAGAGTAGCAGCATGGAGGATGCAGTTTGAACCAGAGTAGCAGCATGGAGGATGCAGTTTGAACCAGAGGAGCAGCATGGAGGATGTAGTTTGAACCAGAGTAGCAGCATGGAGGATGCAGTTTGAACCAGAGTAGCAGCATGGAGGATGTAGTTTGAACAGAGTAGCAGCATGGAGGATGCAGTTTGAACCAGAGTAGCAGCATGGAGGATGTAGTTTGAACCAGAGGAGCAGCATGGAGGATGTAGTTTGAACCAGAGGAGCAGCATGGAGGATGCAGTTTGAACCAGAGTAGCAGCATGGAGGATGTAGTTTGAACCAGAGTAGCAGCATGGAGGATGTAGTTTGAACCAGAGTAGCAGCATGGAGGATGCAGTTTGAGCCAGAGTAGCAGCATGGAGGATGCAGTTTGAACCAGAGCAGCAGCATGGAGGATGCAGTTTGAGCCAGAGCAGCAGCATGGAGGATGCAGTCTGAACCAGAGCAGCAGCATGGAGGATGCAGTCTGAACCAGAGCAGCAGCATGGAGGATGCAGTTTGAGCCAGAGCAGCAGCATGGAGGATGCAGTTTGAACCAGAGCAGCAGCATGGAGGATGCAGTTTGAACCAGAGCAGCAGCATGGAGGATGCAGTTGAGCCAGAGCAGCAGCATGGAGGATGCAGTTTGAACCAGAGCAGCAGCATGGAGGATGCAGTTTGAACCAGAGCAGCAGCATGGAGGATGCAGTTTGAGCCAGAGCAGCAGCATGGAGGATGCAGTCTGAACCAGAGCAGCAGCATGGAGGATCGTCACCAACATAAATAAATAAGTGGTCAGAAAAAAGTTAATGACAAAAAAATACACATAGCCTTCCTCAGGCAGTGTTTGTACAGGGGACAGGAGACCCCCCCCCCTTGATGAGAAACTGTAAGAAATGATCGGGGAGTCATGACGACTGGATCTGAATGATTTTTTTGTATTTGGTGGTTTGTGCTCCAGCTGTCGATCAGCAACTATAGATCCATAATCCACCAGTTAAAGGAAATACAACTAACGTGTTGTGTTATATCAGCTGTACAATTTACCACTTATGGTGTTCTGAGTTTCCATACGACTGGGTTTTACGAGCGACTTATCAAGTATTGGCGAACGGCATAAAAATGATTAAACGTGATAGAATATAAAACCATGCTCGTATCTATACAACCTGTAGAAAAGCTACACGGCATCAGTTTAAAGTAATTCTGTCCTTCAGTTTATCGCATCATTTATGAGAATACATTTCTTAACAAGAGAACATCATCCAGGGTGATCAATAACACTTCCGTATTTATTTATTTCTCCAAGTTGTTGTGTGTGCGTGCACTGAGGAGTCTCAAACAGGCGTTTGTTTAATCATTTTAAGATTGGCTTTAATCCATTTGTGAAAATTATTCTTCATAAATGATAAATGAGAGGTAACGTTTTATTTATGGTGTTATTTCCACATATTTCTCTCCATTCTTCCTTCTGCCAACGGTGTCGCGGTTTCTCGTCTCTCCCGTTTTGTGCTTAGTGCGTACGCATGGGTCAGAGTGTGCGTGGAGGACCGCACAATTTCCCGTCAAGTTTGTTTTTTATAAATCGCAAACATTGCTTAGAAACTGGCGTACGCCATCTTTTGAGCGTACGCACCGTTTATAAATGAGGCCCCTGGTGTTGGTCAGGTGGTTGGAGACGGTAGATGTCTGGTGTTCTGGTGTGGTCAGGTGGTTGGAGACGGTAGATGTCTGATGTCCTGGTGTTGGTCAGGTGGTTGGAGACGGTAGATGTCTGATGTTCTGATGTTGGTCAGGTGGTTGGAGACGGAAGATGTCTGGTGTTCTGGTGTGGTCAGGTGGTTGGAGACGGTAGATGTCTGGTGTTCTGGTGTTGGTCAGGTGGTTGGAGACGGTAGATGTCTGGTGTTCTGGTGTTGGTCAGGTGGTTGGAGACGGTAGATGTCTGATGTTCTGGTGTTGGTCAGGTGGTTGGAGACGGTAGATGTCTGATGTTCCGGTGTTGGTCAGGTGGTTGGAGACGGTAGATGTCTGGTGTTCTGGTGTTGGTCAGGTGGTTGGAGACGGTAGATGTCTGATGTTCTGGTGTTGGTCAGGTGGTTGGAGACGGTAGATGTCTGATGTTCTGGTGTTGGTCAGGTGGTTGGAGACGGT